>JAHDVE020006067.1:0-35621 GCA_022606495.2 Halesus radiatus | reverse complement strand
AGTTCCCAGAGGCAGCCCAGTGCCGCGATGTCTGATGCTATAAAAACACTCCCTCTACCAGTTCCCAGAGGCAGCCCAGTGCCGCGATGTCTGATGCTATAAAAACACTCCCTCTACCAGTTCCCAGAGGCAGCCCAGTGCCGCGATGTCTGATGCTATAAAAACACTCCCTCTACCAGTTCCCAGAGGCAGCCCAGTACACCACTTAAAAAAAAGTTGTCTTATTAATTTATTTTAAATATCTTTTAACAGTTACTCTCACTATGATCAAAATATTATTAAAGTTTGCTGTTAAGTCCCCATTGTAAGGCCCGATAGCAATTTAAAACGACACGACATTAGAATCGTAGTGTGCGGACGAGAGGCATAAATTGGCAGTGAAAAAATACTCCCTCTACCAGTTCCCATAGGCAGCCCAGTGCTGCGATGTCTGATGCTATAAAAACACTCCCTCTACCAGTTCCCAGAGGCAGCCCAGTGCTGCGATGTCTGATGCTATAAAAACATCCTACAACCGTCTCACATAACCAATGTCGCTAATAACTCTCTCTTCCTACTAACTCTGTTATTGATTTTATTATTTCATCCACCGAATTCAGAGCTAAACTTAAAGCTGATCGTTTTAGACAATCATATCCATACATTAAAGAAATGCATACGAGGTTAATGCTTATAAACTAACATGGCAAATGCGTCCACAGCCAGCAAATAAATAACTAAATGTATAACAAAGTTAATATCTATTAAAAACTTCTTACGCTTTTTAAGGTCATTTTATAAATATTCTCCAGTCCTAAATATTATAAATATTTCAAATAAATACCAACCCTTCTTGTGCCACCAATCTTGTTATAAATGTAACATCAATAAATAAAATAGAAACTGTAAAAATCATATCATCTGTAAGCTTAAATTTTCTAATAAAACTGTGTTCATCTGAAGCGACCTGCCAGGCAAGTACCAGGTCTGTATCTGTTTGTACATAATTAGATAAGGAGTAGGAAGTAATATTTGTACATCGCCCCTGAGGTGATTTTTCACAAAAACGGCGCTATAAAAATCATCCAATTATTATTATTATTATTACTGAATATTCTTAAATGTGATATGGCGTTTGGGAGAAGGGGAAGAGGAAGTTTGGGATCTATCTACCTGGCTTTTCACTAATATAGTAACTGTTGTGAAGCATCTGAACACTAAACACGATTAAATCTATTCTAAGAATCGAGTTCTGTATGGTGATATCTCACCTCCCACCAGAGAGATACTCAAAAGTGTCTCCACTCTGGTACGAGATGAAAATAAATTAACATCTCATTTCTAAATGGGAAAAATCAACATGAATTACATCAACTTTTATTTGCCCGTGCTGGGATATGAACCCGTCACTTCTTGGTTCAAACTCAATAAGCTTGTCTCTCTGCCATAAGTCTCAGATATAGTTTGGTTTTAATAAAATAACAAAATTAAAATTATTTTTTAAGTTAAAAGAAAACCATAATTATTTCTCTTTCTTAACTTAACTACATACGTATTATATTAATTAACTACATACATATTATATTAATTAACTACATAAATATTATATTAATTAACTACATACATATTATATTAATTAACTACATACATATTATATTAATTAACTACATACATATTATATTAATTAACTACATACATATTATATTAATTAACTACATACGTATTATATTAATTAACTACATACATATTATATTAATTAACTACATACGTATTATATTAATTAACTACATACATATTACATTAATTAACTACATAAATATTATATTAATTAACTACATACATATTATATTAATTAACTACATACATACATATTATTCTTAGCCTATTTTAATACTTATATTGTATATCATATTATTTAACATTACGTTATATTATTTACATATTTTTCCTATATTACATATAATTACTATCTTACATACAATAGCTACCCTATATATTATTCTTTTATATTGCACTTTGTTATTTTGCTCACATTTTGAGATCGAACAGTTTTTTCTAAATGTTATAGCTCGATTCTCCGTTTTAAGGCTATCGGGAAGGAGATTGTATATACGGACAGCCTCATGGTCTATGCTTCATTTACCACTTTCAGTCTTTACTGTATTCGTGTACAATTTATTATGTTGTCTTGTGTAATGTTCGTGTACTTGTGATGTTTTTATAAATGCTGTGTTCGTGTGTATAAGTCCATTTTTATTTTGTAGATTAATAGGCATCTATTATATTCTTACAGTTTTCTGATTTTTAGCAAGTTCATTTCTTTGTACAGTTTTTTTTCTTGGGGTTATAATCGAAAAGTTTTTTTATAATTTTATTCTGTATTATTTGTAATTCGTTCACGTATGTAATGTATGTGTTTCTTCATAGTTCTATTAGGTAATTTAGGTGGAACTGGATTAAACTAAAGTATAGGCCCCTCTTAACGTGTGCTGGTAGAAGATGAGCTATTCTACCAAATATACCAATTAGTGGGATGATTTTTTCCTTTAGTTTTGGATGTATTTTTGGTTGAATCGTAAAAGCGCCCTCCATAACATTCAATCTAAACGATTCTGAAGGATTTTCTTCATAGAAAAGGAAGAGTTCGTCTCTTTTATGTTCCGAGTTCACTCAAATTTATCGCAAAGGGATTGGGCACTAAAATATGAAGCGCGGGGAGTTGAAATATGCATTTTTATGGAGATATTCGCGGGATAAAGTTGGGATGTTGAAAGATTGGCAGATCAAGTATTTGAGTGGATTCTAGTGTTTATGCACACTGTGCTAGAACTAATATTTTTAATATCGAAATAGCGCATTTGAAGATAAATACAACAGCGAGTCTACTCGTCCATTGTATTGATTGATGTCTCCGGCACAGTGAGGTCTATAAAGACCTTGAGTGACGCGTTATTACACTGGTACCGTACACTATAACTACTTGTACCATCAGTTGTTTATTTAAGTGTTCTTCGTAGACGTAGGGATTGAGAAGTTTTGTTAATAAATAATAATAAAATTATTGGGGTATGTGGGGAGGTTAGTGCAGTCCCACACATTCCATACAAAATACACATAGAATAGTTATAAAAATATCTAAAAAAGTTTAAAAAACAATACAATAATAAGATATTAGGTGAATGATACATGACATATATAAAAAAAAAAAATAAGTACATGAAAATAAAGCATTTAATGTGCTGCGGCATTTAAATTGAGAGGGACCAATATCTTTCTCCAGTATGCGTCGATGACGGAGGCTGGACTGAGGCGGGCCCCCGTGATGAGGATATTCCCGGAGCTGTGTATTCTTTCCCTCATTCTAGCCACCCTGGATCTTACAAAGGCTGCAAAACCGAAAAATCACCCCTTCGTGAATACACTAGAAGCGCTGCAGTATCTGGGAAGGCCAAAAATTATTAAGGCGTTATTGTACTGTATACGAAGTCTTTCGTACTACTCTTTTTATAATTTGCCCAGAGTTCGCACGTGTTACCTACTGTAGAATGCACCCAAACCGAAGATATGCACCCGGCTCTGCACCTTATCTAGCCGTGTCAACAACAATATATTGAACCCATACACCTTATCTTGCCGTTCCCTGATCATCCACAATGGACCCGGACGTGTATTTCATGCACACGACCCCAGCAATGAGTGCACCTATAAAAGGGACCGAAATGTCCCACAAGTAGCTTATCTCCAACCTTTTATTAAAGAGACTACTTGTTTCTTCGTTGTCAGATTCTCCATTTGAAAATTGTATTTAAACTTACTTGTACCGTTATTTGTTTTGAAATAAATATTATAATTTCACCGACGCTTCATTTTATAAAAATCAGGAAAATTTAAGTCACGGGTACAACGTTGCGCAGAAGGCAAGGCAGATAGTCCTTTTAACAGAGGTATTACAGAGGCGATATCTCCTGCTGAACATGTTCGTTTTACGCTAAGAGCTTGTCTTTGCCTATTAATATCATCATCTTCCATCAGATTACTGTCGTAGGTATTTAGTTCCTTCAGCATCACACTGTTCAGGGTAGCTGCAGGAATACTAGTCGGGCCTTGACCATATCTTATTATATTAACCACATCTTGTACGAGTATGTCTCGGTAATAAGGAGGAATCGATAACGAAGGTATTTCCCGAGAGTTTATATGTCCCTACTCTTTCTAAGTTCCTATAAACATTAATACATTTATCCAGCTATCCAGTTCACTACAACAGCAAAACAAAATGAAGAGTAAAACTCAAGGCAATGAGGATGTGAAACATTTCATTGCTTAAATATTTTCAATTGTTCGACTACAAGCTGTGATTCAATTAATTTAATTTAATTTTTTTAAGTAAGATAGTGAAAACGCTTTTTTTTAAAATTGGATATATAAAAATGGAATAGTGTTTTACTATCTTCTTTTTTTATAACAAAATAAGAAATAATTATATAATTTCTTCAAGCGATTGGTATTCACTTTGTGGCGTCATTATTAATAAATGAATTAAGAAATACACTTTGTATTCACCACTTTATTAATATACACAGATATATACATGTTTCGAAAGCGATGCTTTCTTCATCAGGAATATATAGAATACATATTAAATTCCATATATTCCTGATGAAGAAAGCATCGCTTTCGAAACATGTAAATATATGTGTATATTAATAAAGTGGATACAAAGTATATTTTTCAATTCATTTATTAATAATGATATACAGATCTTTTGTACTGAGGATATTCCTGATTGTTTTAAAAAAGTGAGTTCATTCTAAATTTTGTTTTTTAAATACACTGTTACGCGAATGACAGTACAGTCCATGATAGCTTTTTGTTTAACAAGCCCCCAAAGGGCACACAAACTCCAACGGCTCGGAGGGCTTTGAACCAGATAATGGACGGTTACCTCGAGAGGGTCTCATCTTGGGGTAAGAATAACCTCGTCGAATTTAATGTTCCGAAGACCCAATCATGTATAATTATGTCTAAAAAGGACCGAAATGACAATCTAGTCTCCTTTAATGGAAGCAATCTTCCCAAAAAGCCCTCCATTGATTTGCTTGGTGTAACCTTAAGTGACCAGCTCAGGGATGGGGGGCTCCATCGAAGCCAGAGTAAAGTTAGCCTCTAAGAAGCTGGGCGTATTGTACAGAGCCCGCAGATACTTTAGTACATAACTGCTGACCCTGTACAAATCGCAAGTGCGCCCCATTGTTGAATTTGGCAGCCATCTCTGGTTGGGAGTCCCAAAATATCTGAAAAAAACCCTTGACTCTGTGCAGAAACGGGCGGTCCGTTTGATAGATTCGCCTATCTTAACAAACGGGTTGCAATCTTTGGAGCACAGACGTCAGGTACATAAATAAAGTAGATAGCCTTCATGAAATACTACAACTAAATATTTTATTTGTCCCACGAACAAATACAGGAATAACATAGTGTAAGTACCATTTCAAATAATTAGCTACAGAAGTGAATATTCAAAACATACTTTACATTCACTCATACTTATACTCTAGACACATATATTAATAATTGTTGAGGATGTATGCAATAATCGTATGTTTGTATTTGTATACCGAGCAGTTGAACATATCTACTATGTTTAAAAATGTATTACCTTCTGAGTGAGGTCTGGGTACAAGAGAATTTTTGAATGACACAGTCCTGAAATTATTGTTTCAATTGAATAAAATTTTAGATCGGGTAGTTCTAGTCGGATATTCTAGTATTCTATTAAATGTCAGATATTCTAGTCAGATACTCTAGTCCAGTGGTCGGAAAACTTTTTCGCCAAAGAGCCAAATATGTACAACACAACGATAAAAAAAAATTGAGAGTCAAATTTGTTTATTAATTTAGTAAACCTTTATTATTATTTTAGATCTTCATTAAATTACGGGTGCGCTGAATAAAACTTGATTTCATAGTTTGTAATGATTTTATTTATTGTTAAAAACTAGTATGAAAGTAAGGTATTCATAAATTTAAATCAAGACAATGACTGACAAACACATAATGCGAACAATGTCCTTGCATCTCCTTGGAAAGTTTGAATATGTCAGGTTTATATCTTGTTGTTTTTAATTTTAGGCACGATTCCAGGTTCTCATCAATAAGACAACTTCTCAGTTTATTCTTGATAACATTCAGCCTTGGAATAACTAACCAAAAAGGAAAAAAAAAACGGCAAAATGCAAGTTTTATCAGCTGATCATAAGAGTCAGGAATACTATTCCAGACGTTGAACATGATCATTTCTTCCTTATCCAGGTCTTTCAAAGCAGACCACTTGTGATGTGAACTATGTTCTCATTTGTTCTTCTCCAGTATTTCCAAATCAATACAAAGACGTTCAAATTTACCCATATTTCCTTGTTTTTCAAATCCAGCAATTGTATTTCAGAGTTAACAATGTCAATGCCAAAAGGAGATAATTTCAAATCTGTTACCGTAGCATTAACAGGGTTTTTGGCGAATTTTCGAAGACATTTTAATTGCTCTATCTTTCATTGTTTTGGCATACAATCGTAAATCTTAATATTTTTTTAATAATATCTGCTTTATTCTTAAAATCCCGAAATAGCTCTTCAGATGCATTTATAAATCAACTTTTTATATATTCACGGTCTGTATACGATTTCCCCCTATTAGAAATCTTTTGACTCATAACAAAAGTTGCCATATTGATATTGTTGGAAGATTGCACCCAGTTATTAAATACAGAAGTTGATGTCTCTTGACTCTTCTGAAGTTCCCCAACTGCTTTCTTCCTTGCATCACCGACATGATATTTGTAGTGCTAAATGACGCGTGTTTAAGTGTTTCTCCAAATTTGACTTCTTGTTATGCGCAAATTGTTCCTTACAAATAAGACATGTACGATGGTCATTTATGTTTTGAATAAACGCTAAAGTCTCGTTCCACTCAACTCTAAGTTCACGGTTTTCATCTTCCATTTTTCTTTGCTTCTTTTTGGTAGACATACCAAACAGGGAACCTATAAAAATATTTCAAATTCCATTTTTTTCAAAAGCCACCAATACAAAATTATTGCCATTTTAAAATTGACGACAAAAATACTCGTTGGATGTGCAGCTGGATGAGAATACAACAACTTTATTCCTCAGGAAGGTACATTTGTAACGCGCGCACAACTTACAGACACGAAAAACGCCTACTACTGTAGACAAGACTGTTGTGCCTGCTCAAGGATATTTGTGTCAGAGCCGCACTTAAGGGGCCAAAGAGCCGCATGCGGCTCTGGAGCCGCACTTTGCCGACCAATGTTCTCGTCGTATATTCTAGTATTCTATTAAATGTGATTGATACCGAATATGGTGTTCGAGGTGATGTACTCCAATGGATGACATCTTACCTGTTTGGACGATTAGCCTCAGTAACTTTCAATAAAAGCACATCACCTGAAACTCCCATTGAATTTGGAGTTCCCCAGGGGTCTGTTTTAGGTCCCATTCTCTTTATTCTTTATACTAATCGTCTTGAACACCTCATTCACTCAGCTGGATTTGAATTACATGGCTATGCAGATGATCTTTAAATTTTGTTCCTCGGATGAAAAAGACGTCCTAAAAAATGAGGTAGTTAGCTTCATTAATACGGTTTCAAGTTGGATGTCTGTCAATAAACTCAAACTTAATCCAGCAAAGACAGAATTTACTTAGATAGCTTCCCCTGGAAGGCAAGGCCTCCTTGATTCCAATCCAATACTTATTCAGGATACAGATATAATTCCTTCTACAGAAATAAATGATCTAGTTTTTTCAATTTATTTTTTATAACTTATTGAAGTTTGTAAATCTCATTGTAATATTTTAATCATTGAAGAAGATAATATTAACACATCTCAAATGAACCACGAAACCAAAAAAAAAACAGAAATGAAAATCGAGTCCCAGATGCGACTGAAATCTTTTTAATTTCTGTTGTTTTTTAGGTTTTGTGGTTCATTTGGGATGTGTTAATATTATCTTCCTCAATGATTAAAATATCTAGGTTTCACTATAGACAATAGTCTTTTTCTTGAATCGCTAATTTCAAAAGCTGTAAGTTCTGGCTTTTTCCATCTTAGGCAGATAAAATCAATCAGGAGATGTCATCCCTCTGATGGAGCAAAATCACTCATAAATTTCTTTGTTGTCTCAGGTATGAACTATTCTAATAGTGAATCTAAATAATGTCATATATAATGTGAATCTAAATAATGTCATATAACCTCACTTCTAAGGGTTCAGCTTCATTGGCTTCGATGCCCTGAAAGAATAGAGTTCAAGATCTGCTTACCGACCTTCAAAGCATTGCAGGGATTGGCGCCAGCCTATATATCTGAACTATGCATCCGACAGGACTTAAGTGATAGACAGCTTACTCTGAGGTCAGCAGATCTAGATGCTACTAACTTTCAAGGTCACATCGAGCCGTCTACTATGATCGCTCTTTTCGTGTAAATAGCCTTCTCATTTTGAATAAACTTCCCCCACCTCTTACTAATATCCAGAAATCGAATGAATTTAAACGGGCTTTAAAAACAAAATTATTTAAAAAATCCTGCTGTCTATAAATTTAAACTTCTCTTCAATTTATTGTAAAAAAGCCATTTCCTCAAGCCTCTGGTAGTTGTTTGGTTTCAGTTTCCTCCGTATACATTAAAAAAAAAAATTATGTGAAGTCAGTTATTGCTGAACATAACCCGACTCCTGTCTTAAAATGTTAGTATTTTTGCAGTATTATTGTGAATGTGTTATTTTTGTATAGCCGTGTACATTAAGGTGGTCCAGGCCTATATAGTAAAAAAAGAATAATCAAATATAGGTGTAGCCGTACCCTTGATTTGTTACACCTACCATTCCTATGATGTGTTAAAAATTTCAGCCCCTTATCTTATATACAAGGGGGTGCTCATCGAATTATAAGTTTTTCACAAAATTTCAGGATTTTAAATAAAACACGTAATTTAAGGTTTATTAATATTACAAGTATTTTAATCAAATAAGTATACAAATTATTTAAATATGAATAAAATTTTGTAACAAAGTAATACTTAACATAATATTAGTCGCAATCTTTCAAAACTATGTTTGTTAACTCCTTTTTGGATGTTTCAGTGGAAACGATTTTTCTGTTTTGTTCAACGATGTGAAGTAAAAATTGCTTTTCTTCCTCAGTCTTAGTGAGTAACGTATTGTAAACTTCAAACAGTTTAACTCCTCTCTCCGCTGTATCATTAACAACACGCAAATTTGTGACGCACTTTTGCCTTGAAGGTAATCAACATTGTCATTCCAAGTCTCAGGAGGTAATTGCAAGAAAGAGTCCTTGATTTCAGCCATTTCTCTCAATTCTTCAGATCTTTGTTTCCGTTTTAGAGAGCGTTCTTTGACCTTTTCTAGTTTCTTGTCGATTGAGGTCATTATCATCTTACGTTCTCCTCTTTGATCGATGAGAAACGCTCTGTCTTCCGCAATTTTGATCAAATTTAAAGCGCTTCCATGGGCAATATCAAAAATTTTGTCTAGTTCTTTTGTAAACAAATACTCTCTTTTTCTTTGTGCTTCAGAATTTCTTCCTCGATTTTTCTTCAATAGCAACCAGTTCTTATGAAACTTAATCAGTTTTTCAATGCAATGATTTTGTTGTCCGGTCGGAATACTAGATTTACTCCATACTTTTATAAGTTCTGGAATAAGTATATGCGCGGAGTCTTTCACATTTTTTGATTCATTTAATATGTGGTGAAAACGCAGTAAAACTTGCCGAAGAGTAGGAAGTTGATTAAACCTCATCAATGGCTCAATATCTCGAACCCCAAGTAGAAAAACTTTGTCTTTTTTTCGAGTAGATGAACACATTTTATCACACTGATTCACTTCACAGTCTACGAAATAAGTGTTTAAATTTGTCTATAAAACTCTTCAGTACTTTATTTTAATATTTATTTAATAGTTTAGCACACTGCCATATTCAGACTGATAATAATTATTCATAACTCACGGTTTATATACACAAATATAGGGTAGGGGGAGAGGGGTGGTCTACAAGGATTTTATTCGAATATATGGGTTTTCTTACAATTGTTACTAAGTGGTTTTTGGCTGTCTAATTTCTAATTATTTTGTTTTTTTCCAGTAGGCTTAATTACCTCGGACTTGTGGCCTTACTTCAATAATGTTTGGGAAAAACCTTAAAAGTAATATGCATTATTAATGACCTGGAATAATTATATCACCATAAATATAATAACAATTTGACAACACTAAAAATTAGGTCATTAATAATGCATGATACTTGTAAGGTTTTTCCCAAACAATATTGAAGTAAAGCTACAAGCCCGAGGTAATTATGCCTACTGGAAAAAACCAAAATAATTAGAAATTAGACAGCCAAAGACCACTTAGTAACAATTGTAAGAAAACCCACATATTCGAATAAAATCCTCGTAGACCACCCCTCTTACCCTCCCCCATATTTGTGTATATAAGCCTGAAGATGGTCTTGACAGGCTGAACCTGGTTACAGTCAAATAAAATTAAGTGGAAAAAAGTTTTATATTAGTTTTATTATAATATATTAAAAAGTACAAATTAAGCATTTTACACAAAAATTTCAAAAACAACACTCGATTGAGCACCCCTTTTTACTTGAGCCATCTCGCTGAAATTTTACTATATTATTACTATGAATACATGTAACAAATTCACGGAGCGGTCAGATGAAAAATAATAAAAAAAAAAATTTGGACCACCCTAGTGTACATACTGTATAATATTTTGTAATTTTATTAGATGAATATGCACCTGAGGAGTACTGTACGAGTAGTATTAAGAATAAGCAAGAATGTACATAATATGTTAAGAATGTATAAATAGAATGTAAAAGTAGCTCTGCAGGAATACCCCTGAATGGAGTTGTTTAAAGTTTGTTTATAGTGTTGCGCGCTCGAAGTGAAATAACACAAAACTGCGTTGTATGAAAGGTTTGTTATTATTATCATTATATCGGTATATTACATTTAATTTAGCTGATTATATCCGAGCTGTCTATAAAACCAATAACAATTGGTTAATTTTATTTAAATTAAAACTATGAGATTTTACCGAATAATTAATCCAATAAATTTCGATTATTCCATTAGAGATGTTTCGTTAGTTTCTGTCTCGGAAATTAATGACTTGGGTATATGGTTTGATAGAAAACTCAATTTTATTAAGCATTTAGAAATCATATCCAACAAAGCTTTAAAAATGTCGGACTTTACTTTAAGAGTATCACGTGACTTCAATAATATCAATACTATAAAAACATTACTCGTACATATGTCACTAGTGAGGAGTCATATCGAATGCAATTTCACAACATTACATATGTCACTAGTGAGGGTCATATCGAATACAATTCCACAGCATTACATATGTCACTAGTGAGGGTCATATCGAATGCAATTCCACAACATTACATATGTCACTAGTGAGGGTCATATCGAATACAATTCCACAACATTACATATGTCACTAGTGAGGAGTCATATAGAATACAATTCCACAGTTGAATTATGAAGTTCATTCACACACTATTGAAAGAATCCAACGTATATTATTAGATACGCGATTTTTGAATGGGTATTCCTAGATAATGCATACACTACGATTAACTACTTTATTCATTAAATTTAGAAAAAAATATTAGAACGTAGAATTATTACGTACTCTGAACGGGTATGTTTAATTGCTTTTCATGTAACTGGTAGGACAAGACAGTACCCACCATTTTATTGTGATAATTCAACTTTAGCGTTGCAATATTATTCCCCTATGCAACGGATTCAACATCTGGGGAACAATACTTCGATGTTGTTGACATATTTGGCACTTCAATGTTACAGCATAAGCATTCATTATTACGGTTTTTTTCATCGAGTAAGGCTAGATTATTTGAAACTATTTAACTCTGGATAAAACCGTCAAATTATGCTGTTTCTTATCTATTATAATACATTTGTACCTTGTCAATATTGTTTGTATCTGTTCTGTATCTGTTCGTACAAACAGCTACAGAAAAATATACTTATCTGGCAGGTCGCTTCAGATGAACATGGTTTTATTAGAAAATTTAAGCTTAGAGATTATATTTTTACAGTTGCTTTTTTGTCCTCCTTTTCTATTGATGTTACATTTATTAGAAGATTGGTGGTACAAGAATAGTTGGTATTTATTTGATTTAGTTATTTACAGTGTTGCGGGCTGTGGATGCATTTGTGCACCGATGCGTGAATTTAAAAATAAATAAATTATTACTTATTCTATTCGTGACTATAAGTAAGCACTAACCGGCTAGCCTAGCTAATCAATTTGCGTATGCATTTCTTCAATTTATATATATGATTGTCTGAAGAGATGAGTTTTAAGTTAGTTCTGAATTCTATCGAGTCTTTGATAATTCTTAAGTTATGCGGCAGTTCATTCCAGGCTTCAGGTTTTGATACTTCGAAAGCACGGTCGCCGAACTTATTATTAGGTGTGCGCTTCGGTTCCTTCAACCCCCCGATAGCTGATGACGCTGCTGACCTAAGGGTAGACTGCCGAGAATATGTATTTTCAGGAATACACAATTCTGATAAGTGAGCCGGAGTCATTCCGTTAAGTGACTTAAAAACCATCCAGCAGAGCTTGAACTGGTTTCTTTCAGGAGCCAGTGGAGATTTTTGTGATGCTCTGAAATGTGAGAATATTTAGGCACAAGAGTCACTTATAGTTTAAAAACATATAAAATGAACGATAACGTCAATGTGGTTATTTATTTTTAAAAAAGAACCAACCTTTTGTATTTGAACTCGACAAATCCATGCAATAATAATTGAGTTAGACCGCTTCGCTGTCTTTCACTCATTTAACCTGTTGTTGCACTAATGAAGGGGGTTTGTATTTACAAACCAACTTCAAGTTGCTCCACTAATTGCGCTGGAATGCTCTGAGAGTTTCTGTTTTCCATTCTCGGAAACCATCACACGAAAAGAAGCAAAATTCTCTTTTCTCGGTTTCAGGACTGCTTCATTATACAAGTAGACGGATCAACTGAAAGGACTTCACAATTAAAGCTTGTACATTTTAAAGTGGAATTGTATTTATATTTACCAGAATCATTTCTTGAAATGAGCGCGAAGTAGGTGAAATAAATGTTATTTTTTATTTATACAGCACAATAATTGGGTTATGTTTCACACGTAATAAGGTCTACTCTAAACTGACTTTACTGAAATCGCTCCACAGTCTTCTTTTCATAAAACATAAAAGAATTCAACTTATCGTAACGTTATTACTTTAATTAAATTCTTTCTTCGAAACAAAACTATAGTAATTATGAGTAAAGTATTGTTTTTTTTCAACTAGTCTTTTAGTCTTAGGTATCAAGAGATTATTAATTGTTTTGGTGTTTAATTCGCATAACTCCTTTAAATTTTTTTATATTTTTTAAAAATATTATGTAAATCAAATGTAATACTGTTATTATTAAGTTCTGTAAGTATTTATTATTATGACAGCTGTTTCGGCGTTCAAGACCATTTTCAATCGGGCAGACGGGAAGGGCTTTCTCAATTATCGAGCCTACGTGTCGGGAATCGAAGGTAACATCATTCATGATCCCAAGATGTTCTGGCATTATATAAAAACCCTTCGGAAGGATGGTGGTCTTGAAGATACCATGATGAAAGGTGATCGGGAATTTCATGGCTCGGGTGTGGCTAACACGTTTGCTTATCATTTTCAATCGGTCTACAGTAGAGACCCCCACTTCTAAATATTAAGAATCCGGCCGCATTTAATACCAGAGGAGCCTATATCGTTGACTTATGTATATTTACGGAATCTGTTGTTATGATAGCCACAAGACACATGAAGAACTCGCACTCTATCGGCCCCGACTTCGTTCCCGTATTCTTTATTAAAGGGTGCGCTGAATTTCTTGAAGCACCTTTATCTTTTATATTTAATCTAGCTATTAGTACCTCCACTTTTCCAGAATTATGAAAAATTTCAAAAATATGTCCTATTTTTAAAAATGGTCCCAAAAAGTCAATCTTTCATTTCATTTCATCAGTCAATCAATACTTTCAGCTCCTGCTAAACCATTTGAAAAATGAATCCATAAATTCATTGTACCTCAAATAGACGCATATATTATCCCCGAACAGCATGGTTTCAGAAAAGGAAGATCTACAGAAACCAATCTGATGGTTTTCACTGACTATGTTGCTAGGTCCCTAGATAGTGGATACCAAGTAGACTGTTCGTATAATGATTTCTCCAAAGCCTTCGATAGCGTGAATTACGATATCTTACTAACAAAACTTGCCCAAATGGGTTTCTCCCTTCGTATGCTAAAGTTTTTTAGAAGTTACCACAAAAACCGGAAGCAATTTCTCACACACGGAATTTTTCAATCCGCTGATTTTCTTGTTTTTTCTGGGGTCCCCCAAGGGTCAGTCCTAGGGCCTCTTCTCTTCTCTATTTTCATTAATGACATTGCTAAAGTCATCCATTTTTCTCGCTTTCTCCTTTTCGCTGACGATCTCAAATTATTTCTACTGATTAGAAATATTTTGGATTGCCTACGTCTTCAAGCTGACATTGATAATATCTCTGAATAGAGCCTTCGAAATCAGCTTCATTTCAATATCTCAAAATGCGTAGTCCTGTCGTTCACCAGAGCATTTAGTCTCACCTACTACAGATATAATATGCTCGGTCATAATCTCAAGCGTGTTTCTACTATAAAGGATCTTGGAATCGTGTATGAAAGTAAACTCGTTTCGTGTTCATATCGAAGGGGTATGTTAATCTGCATTAAAAATGTTAGGATTTGTCATTCGGACCGTGAGGGTTTTTAGATTTCTTTACATGAGGGAGTACGGACTCTATCCGTGGCTTTATCCAACTAACTTTCTTCTGGGCATGCTCGGATTTCACTCCCTGCAACTCAGAAGAGAGGGGTTTGCCGCTACCCACTTTAGACTGGTGCGAGGCTCTATAGAGAATTCAGCTATTTTGGAACGCACAAGTCTTTATGTTCCTGATGACTATCTAAGACAGCGTCGTCATAGATCTTCCTACCTGTAGGACCAACCTGCCAATGGTTCTCCCGGTTGGGAGGAGTATATTGCTCCTAAACAAATTCTCACAGGATATCGACATATTTTGCGTCAGTGAAGAGAGATTCAAAAGGGAAATTCTATTGATTCTTAAAAGAATCTCTTCTAATTGACGCGATCTTCACCACTGCCTTTATTTATTTAAATATTTCTGAATTTATTTTTTTTATTTTTAGTATATTTCTTTTTCCTTGTACATGAAAATTTGGAAAATATTTTTGTTTTACAAATATTAAATAGGTACCTGTAATTTCTTTTACGCATTAAATATAAATTATTTGTAATGTATTAGAAATTAAATAAAAAAATATTATTATAATTAGATTCAAAGAACAATAATATAATTAGATTCAAAGAACAATAATATAATTAGATTCAAAGAACAATAATATAATTAGATTCAAAGAACAATAATATAATTAGATTCAAAGAACAATAATATAATTAGATTCAAAGAACAATAATATAATTAGATTCAAAGAACAATAATATAATTAGATTCAAAGAACATAATATAATTAGATTCAAAGAACAATAATATAATTAGATTCAAAGAACAATAATATAATTAGATTCAAAGAACATATACGATGTTATAAAAACAAAAGCACTTTTTCGAAATTCGTTAAACATCTTTTAGTGAATAATTATGTCCCGTTTAACTACAACGAGCCTAAACCCTTACATATAAAAATTCGCTGAACATCTCTTAGTGGATAATTACGTCCCGTTTAACTACAACGAGCCTAAACCATTACTTATAAAAATTCGCTGAACATCTCTTAGTGGATAATTACGTCCCGTTTAACTACAACGAGCCTAAATCCTTACTTATAAACATTCGCTGAACATCTCTTAGTGGATAATTACGTCCCGCTTAACTACAACGAGCCTAAACCCTTACTTATAAAAATTCGCTGAACATCTCTTAGTGGATAATTACGTCCCGTTTAACTACAACGAGCCTAAACCCTTACTTATAAACATTCGCTGAACATCTCTTAGTGAATAATTATGTGCCGTTTAACTACAACGAGCCTAAACCCTTACATATAACAAAAGGGTCTTAGATTAAATTTACTTGAACAATTAGGAATTATAATATAATATATTACAATAAAGTAAGGAAAATTATTTATGCACAACTTCTCAGTATGTTCATATTATCAATACAATACAATACATTTAAGGAAACATTGTCATTTAAATACGAGGAAAACACATTATAAATGAAAAAACCTCACAGAATAGAATATTTTTATTATTTTAAATAAATCGGTTTTACCGATAATAAATCATTATTTAAAAATAAACCGTCAAAATCAGAATTGGGTGGGAGTAAATAAAATCATATAAATAAGTCGTTACAATGTGGATTAACCGCAGTCTGAAAATGGCCATGGACACCGAAACAGCTGTCATAATAATAAAAACTATAAATACTTGCAGAACTAAATAATAACTTTATGAAATATGATTTGCATTAAATTTCAAAAAAAATATCGAGAGGTTATTTGTGATGTGCCTCGGCTTAAAAAAGTTTTTATTGATTAAAAATTAATTACACAAATACGATAGGTAATAAATAAGCAGTAACTGGTTGAAACAGCTTGGTAGGTTCACAACTTTCTCGAGGAGAATCATCTGGGCTGTCTGAATAACGAACGGTGAACATTACACTATTGGAATTGGAGATTTTTAAATCATATGTATTCTGACGATTAACTTTTCAAGAAGATAAAGAAATAATTATTTTTATAAACAATAATTATTAGCCTGAAACACTCATCCAAATTGAAAAAAACCTTTCCGAGCAAAGATAAATGTCGCCGACAGGACTCGAACCTGCACCCTTCTGATTGCCGGTCAGATGCTCTACATCTCTCTAGAAGATAAATGTCAACCATATGCACATGTTGGGCGCGCTTTTGGCGTGTTTCCCGACTATGCACCGGTGCCGAAGGGATCAATGACGCTAGTGCCTAAGAAGATCTTCCTTTAAAATACCGGCAGAACAAGGACATCATTCCCACCTGACGTCTCTACACCAAAGATTGGAGTCCATTTGTTAAGATAGGCGAATCTATCACAAACAGATCGCCCTTTTCTGCACAGAGTCAAGGGTTTTTCAGATATTTTGGGGCTCCCGACAAGAGGTGGCTGCCAAATTCTATAGTGGAGCCCACTTGTGATTTGTACAGGGTTAGCAGTTTTGTACTATTACAGTATCTTCGGGATCTGTACAGTGCGCCCAGCTTCCGAGAGGCTAACTTTACTCTTGCTTCGATGGAGCCCCCATACCTGAAATGATAACTTAAGGTTACACCGGGCATATCAATGGAGG
Source organism: Halesus radiatus (assembly GCA_022606495.2). Lineage (NCBI taxonomy): Eukaryota > Metazoa > Arthropoda > Insecta > Trichoptera > Limnephilidae > Halesus > Halesus radiatus. Next base: position 18,096 of record JAHDVE020006067.1, on the reverse strand, counting down.
GCTTGTTGGGAAGATTGCTTCCATTAAAGGAGACTATATTATCATTTCGATCCCCTTTAGACGTAATCAGAGATCATTGGATCTTTGAAACATTAAATTCGACGAGGTTATTCTCTTACCCCGAGGGGAGACCTTCTCGAGGTAACCGTCCATTCTCTGCTTGAAAGCCCTCCAAGCCGTTGGAGTTTGTGTGCCCTTTGGGGGCTTGTCAAACAAAAAACTTTTGGACTGTACTGTCGTATGTTCTGCATTGCATATTACCTCATTTGATAGTTAGAATGTGCGTCGCGGTAAATGTCTAATATTTCAAAGTAACATAATATGATGACTGTACGAATTTATGTATGTATGTGGTGAATACTCGATCGGGGGGATCAATATTCTTCACACTAATAGTAAAGATTTAGAAGCCTTGGAAATTAACATAATAATAACGAGTCTATTATTCACAATAATTGTTTCCTTTCACCCCTCCCCCAATCTCTCACTCTTTACTAATCCATAGTCGCGTCCCCACCCTCACTGTGACACTTGTTATGTATGTTCTGCATTAATTTTGTAATATTGTTTAGTATATATTTGGCCCTGACGATGGAACGGTTGTTCCGAAACCGGTAGGCGTGAAAAATAAATGTGTTTAAAACATAGTTTGATTGTTTCATTTGATTGTAAGAAATCAGTTCGTATAGGAGTACATGCGTATGGGTAAGGAATAATATAATAATATTAAAAAAAAAACGATTGTAGGCCACGCTTGAATACGTTTTTTGGTAATCATGAACATTTTCCGTCAAAACACTTGGTTTTGATATTGCCTGATGGTGACTTAGGATAATACTTAAACGAACATCGATTGAGGGGTGTAATTAAGTGATGCATTTCCCACAAGAGTAATTAGTTTTGGTTTTGATCGATCCGACAAAGTCGAGCCACAGGGGGTGGAGTGGAGCGGAGTGCCGGGGACTATTAGCTGCGACAATCGAGCTTTATAATGGATTACCCGCTTGCACTGACAAAGATAATTAATGATTATATTAAATCACGAATCATTGGCACCCTGCAAAAACGTATCAGTCAAATTCCGTTAATTCGACAGTGATTTGTGAATAAACGCGCTATTTGGGTCCGATAGCTCACTTGCTTACGAGGATTTTTTTCCAAGCGTAATCGAACGTAAAAAAATATATTAGCGGAACCATTTGTTAGAGGATTTATCGAAATCTCTTTTCAAGTGTTTCCAGATGTCTCCAATGTTATCAATGGAAAACTTTTAGTTACGTATCACTCAGCTTTATGAGCCGACAACGAAACTCAGGGATGCAGCAAATGGTTAAAAACATATTAAATATATTTTATTTAGTAAGTACAAATTAATATTGAATTGATGTATACCGTCAGAGGATACTGATTTGACAGCTTCTGTTTTCGAGGGGTAAGGCTTTCGACTGCGAATCCGAAGGTCGTGGGTTCAAATCCCGGCTTGCGCAAGTAAATTTTATTTAATTAGTTTGAGTTATTTCACAATTAATTCATTAAAAAAAATATATGTATATATTATATTTGCGCACGTTCCAAAGTGGAAGATACTCTCAGTATCGCCCGGGTGAAAGACCACCATTCAGAATTGAAACGTTACTTAAAATGGCATTTAGTCGTGTTTGGTGACTATATCTGAATAGCCAGGTATTTTTCCACCTTCCTCTATCCCATCTCCTTCCCCTCCCCACTACCTTCAGCCTCATAACATTCCCCAATTGGGGATGCTATAGTCTCACTGGCTCCAGACGATTGGGGGCAGTTGGGACTCTTGTGCGGTATTCATATAAAAAAGAGGATGGATTAAGGGTGTTGAGGGAGAAGGAAAGGAAGTGGGAGTACGGGGCAAGAAGAACTCTGTTTCTCTTGGTTCAAAGGAAAGTTAGGGGTATTTCTCTTTTTCTGAGAATAAAATCAATTCCAACTTAACAAAGTGCTATGAGTGTTCGTTACTTATCAGTAAATAATGTCACGTATGCAAAAATAATAGCCTTTAACGCAGTTTTCAAAAAAATAACTAACCATTGGAGTTTACCGAGTTTTCCCCGAAAGAAATGTGTGTTGAGAAAAATATTTTGTACAAAGGTATGTAAATTTGAAAACTTCCCCGTCTTCAAACAAAACAGATAAATCACTCCCTCTAATGAAAATGTTTCATCGAACGGGTCATAAAACAATTTTTACCGAAATTTCGAGTCTTTCGTTAAAAATAATAATCTGTAAGATAATAAATGTATTTTATGGCTGTTCTCTCGGAAAAAGACTATTTTTGATTTAACAGGTATTTATATTTTCATGACACGCTATGAAAGGCTTTGCCTTGAAGGAATGCGACAAAATATTGAAAGCAATTAATCGAACGAGTTTACCTGACGAACTTTTCATTTTGTTGCGATTTAATTGAACGAACTTTAGGAGGATTGGTCAAAGTAATTATATTAAAAATTTGCTGCACTAAAATAAAATGGGAAATTCCCCGAATAAAATATTTTTTTGATTGATTTGTGACCATTTTCTTGCAACACACTGAAAAATATCTTCTATTTCATGTTTTATTTTATTATTTGCATTTTACAAAAAAAAAAATAATAAAATGCAAAAAGTTCCGATAAACCACTTTTTTACAGTTTGTATAACGGGAACTTGTTATTCAAAACTCAAAATTTACAGTTAAGGTTACAAAATATATATTAAATACAAACAGATCGAAAGCGATGCTTTCATCATCACGAATATATTAATACATATACCTACTCGTATATTCCTATATTCCCGATGATGAAAGTATAACTTTCAATCCACGTATATTTAAAAGTATTTTTTAAAAATTCATTTATTGATAATGACGCCACAATACCGAAGTGAATACCGATCGTTTGAAGACATTATAATATTTGCTGATTATCTAATACAGATCTATCAGCTAGTCAAGTTTTCAATGTAGTATTTATTAAATGTTTCGTTTTAATACAAGTTTTTATTTCAACGGGTAACACATTTAAACAGCTAGGAATCATGTGATCTAAAGCTCTTTGTGCATATTTGTTTGTATGCTTTGTAAGCATTAATCCTTCATTAAAATTGAGACGAATGTTTTAAGTGTGCTCTAGTCTATTTGTATTATATATAGGCCTATTAATGTGCTGAAATATAATTTTGTACCACGGAATTGATCTTACTGATAGAATTTTGAGACTCTGATAAAAGTATGGAATATTATGCCTTTGTTCGTATAAACTTTTATGAGCTAATAATTTACCAATGAATTTTGTACTGATTGAACATGACTGATGTTTGTTTTACAAACGTAAATCCTATCTATTGAAGCGAATAATTTGTGGTTACGCCGATAACGCTTCAACTTGGATAGCCGTATAGTTGATTTGTACAATAATATGCATCCTTATAAACCTACCCAATTATAATCCATACCTAGTCCATCGACTTTACGCGCATTATTGTCCGCTGTGATTTCGTTCACTACACATTAATTCGCACTCGCAACCCGTCCCAATATTTGTATTGTGTTTGTAACCGATTGTAATCGCGCCGTAGATGAATATCGTCTGTGTTTTTTATGTTGAACTATTATTATTTATTTATATGCTCTGTGCATCGACATCCAAAGAAGAGGCCTGTGGATAAATAAAGATCAGGGTTAAGTCTTTGGATCCCATCTTATCCTTCCTATTTTGACTCTACATATTTAAGCAAGTCAATTGTAATTATTTAAATTATTGAAAATAAAATATTATGAAGTAGGCAATGTTCGTACATTGCCGATATTAAGAATACTGTGGTTTGATAAACTCCGGATTGATATAAAACAAAAACGACAAATGAAAACCATATTCCCGTCGAAATAGATTTTAGTGCGTAGATTTACCGAGCTGTTTTAATGATTTATGAAAAAACAGCCTGACAAAAGTTATGTTAATCTCACCGAGGCACGGCATTCAGAGACTTCACAATTTCAATCACGGGCCATATGTTAATATTAATGCCTCTGCAACCCAAAATTTGGAAAAACGTAAATTACCTACTGCGTTTAAAATTCAAAGTTTTGTGCGTGACTAAACCATTTTCTCACAAACTTGTTACATTTCCATTGGCTGATAGGAATCGGGTTAATTCGTCTATTAAACTTAATAACTGATAAACTACCCCCAAAACATTTCTGTCACGTTCAGAACATTAGTGGGAATATTGCATTTCGAGGTAGTTCGGTTGAAATGAAGGCAAACCGTTTAACCTATCGTATTTTACAAATCCGTAAACAATACTGACAGGTGATAGGCATCACTGTGTACGAGTATGTGTAGCATGACTTACTAATATTATGTTCAGTCATATAAACGAGCGATCTATGGCAAAGATCTTGGCTATATATGGCCGTAAAGTGCGGCAAAATTGAAAATTGGAAATTATTTACCTACTATCTGAATTGTGCGGAGCAGTCTAGAACATTATCCCCCAGTTTGGTCTCCGTATTAGGTATAATAATCATTCGCTATCTTTGGAAAAACTGTAAAATATTTTTCTATGATATGTTCTATTAAATGGATTACTTAGACAGGTCGTAAATGATGCATTTTTATCAAATGAAACAAAACTTGTAAGTTTGTCACAGATCTGTGTATTTTTTGACGTATTTTTTTAAATACAAAATAATAAATGCCTTTATTGAGTTTTCACACAGAATCATTCTAGTAGCACCAGGCAGTACGTCTTATTTTAGACCGCGGTTACCAGAACAAACTATCAAATGTTCTCTACCGTAAATATACTCCTAGTCCATGCTAATGGGTACTGTGAAGTAGTTCAATTCTTCAACATGTTCCTGGGTCAAGTAAAAATCAATATATTGAAGCATATTTTATTAATTATTTGAACAAATTTAATCATATTTTTATTTTCTATGGATTGTCATGTAAGTTCTTTTTTTTAGTATTTTTGGGCATTAACTATGCAACAATTTCTAAATATTTGTTTGAACAGTTTTAGTCACTATGTACTTTTGCTACTTAATTTTATTACGGGCTACCGGTTTTTACTGACAATGTTTCCTAGTTATTTTGTTTGAACAGTTTTAGTCACTATGTACTTTTGTTACTTAATTTTATTACTGGGCTACTAGTTTTTTACTGATCATGTTTCCTAGTTATTTTGACTCCTCCCACCGCCCTCCCCCCTCCAAATCACCAGTCCCACTACCCTCACCTAATAATGTCTAATTATTTCTCCACTTGTTTAATTAACTTTCTCTTGTTAGTTTATGAACGCTAGGGAATGATACGGATATGTCGAAACCGGTAGAGTAGTAATAAAATTAAGTAACAAAAGTAAATAATGATTAAAACTCTTCAAACAAAATTATAAGTAACAATTATTATTTTTATAAACAATAATTATTAATCTAAAACACTCATCCAAATTGAAAAAACCTTCCGAGCAAATATAAATGTCGCCAGCAGGACTCGAACCCGCACCCTTCTAATATCCGGTCAGATGCTCTACCGTTGAGCTACGTCGGCTTATCGCAAACCCGCCAAGTTAATCAATATATACTAGTGTTCCATTTTAATAATTACTGTTTTTATTATATTTTCACCTGTAAACAACCAACTTTATTGGTATGAGAGAGGCTTGTAACGGCTAAATCCCTCAAATAGATGGCGTCGAGACAAATTGTGTCTACATTTTATTGGTGAAAATTTGCGGGTGAAAATATAATTAAAAAAAAAACGGTAATTGTTGAATGGAACTTTGTTGTATGACAACGATTTAAGCCATGCTGTCTGACCAGATAATAGAAAGATGATTCAATACCAACTGACTATCGCTCGGAAGATTTTCGAACTGGTTAGTATTTTAGATTAATAATTATTGTTTATAAAAATAATAATTGTTACCCTTACATTATGTACACACAGAACATATACATATATATTTTTATAATATTTGTAAATGATCATTGACCGTAAATAAATAAAAATAAATAAGACGTTCAATGTTTTTAAGACAATTCCGTAGTCGGTATATCTACCTTCAAGCGATTACACTCACTTATTCGTAGATATTTGATAACAACATCTTTAGAGTTAAAAACCACAACCGAAGGATCTTTTAGGTCCAATACTGGAGGAAGAAGAAAAACAAACTTATTTAAAATTACTACGTAACTGTTAAATTATGAAAATTACTACGTAACTGTTAAATTATGAAAATGAACACAAATACCACTTAAAATGCGGGAGCAATGAAAATGTCATCAGTAATATAAAGCATTATGATGTAAGTTCTGGGCTTCTGACCTGTATTATATCACGAAAAATAGGCACAACCGAATAAAGCGATGCCCGTCACTTTATTTGCCTAAATTATGTTTTCATTTTTTGTTTTTTTCCTAGTGAACAGCTGAATAATATTGAATTGACAGTTAGCTGTCAGAAACATTTTGCCACCATAAATATGTTAGTATCTCTTCTGAAGAAAAGTTTTTTTTTATTTTCATCACAGCGATTCGTATTTTCGAAAAATTGTAAGAATGTAACATAGTGTGACAGTACAAAGATGGCACGTGTCATGAGACTTTAGATCCTCGGAAGTGTGACAGCATATCTTCTGTCACAACATTTCCAGGAAATAATACAATTCACGTTCACGGTATACCGACAAAAGTTTGACGAAAGCTCAGGTTGAAAATAATACAAATGACGAAATTGTGAAGCCTTGCCATACGACCTGAATTTGTCAGGACTTCTTGGGATATGGAACAGAGCTTAACTTAGCTATTCCGGTTTTTTATTCTGAATTTTCCAATCAGATTTTGGAAACGAATCACTCTTTTGATATAAATAATGGTTTAAAATTTTTATATACAAATACAATCGGTTTACAATTAGAAAAATTTTAAATTTTAGAAATTAAGTATAATTAATGATCATTTTTTCTTTTGATATCTACCTTTTTAATTTATTTTCATTAATATTAATAGTAAAAAAAAATTTTTTTTAACGTCAAATATAAATTTGTTATTCAAGATTTTATAATTTTTTTTTATTAACATTTTTGATTAATTATTACCTACTTTAAACATTTTTTTATTCTTCCATTATTGTATTCTATGTTTATCATTTGTCTATTTTTCCATTATTGTATTCTATGTTTATCATTTGTCTATTCCTCCATTATTGTATTCTATGTTTATCATTTGTCTATTCTTCCATTATTGTATTCTATGTTTATCATTTGTCTATTCTTCCATTATTGTATTCTATGTTTATCATTTGTCTATTTTTCCATTATTGTATTCTATGTTTATCATTTGTCTATTCCTCCATTATTGTATTCTATGTTTATCATTTGTCTATTCTTCCATTATTGTATTCTATGTTTATCATTTGTCTATTCTTCCATTATTGTATTCTATGTTTATCATTTGTCTATTCTTCCATTATTGTATTCTATGTTTATCATTTGTCTATTTTTCCATTATTGTATTCTATGTTTATCATTTGTCTATTCTTAGATTATTGTATTCTATGTTTATCATTTGTCTATTCTTCCATTATTGTATTCTATGTTTATCATTTGTCTATTCTTCCATTATTGTATTCTATGTTTATCATTTGTCTATTCTTCCATTATTGTATTCTATGTTTATCATTTGTCTATTCCTCAACCGCTTAACCAACTTAACTAATGAGACCAAAAATATTAACTTAGATTAAAAATGGAGAATAATATTTACAAATCTTGAATTTGAGATACGAGTATGACATCGATGAAGATGACATAAATTGAATTGGTCTCATTAGCTAAGTTGGTTAAGCGGTTGCCCGGATAGGCAGGGGTCCTGGGTTTGAGTCCCAGATGCGACTGAAATCTTTTTATTTTATGTCGTTTCATGTTTCATTTGGGTTATGTTAATATTATTTTCTACAATGATTAAATATTAAAATGAGGTTTTTAAATATCAATAAAAATAATTAATAATTAAAAATTAAAAATTGAAGGTCAATATTAAGTTGAAGAGCTGTGAGTAAGCTGGAGAGTGTCTTTTCAACATATCAACTCAACACATACAGGAGGAATTATTAATTTTTCTGCTTTATGATGAAAATTTTGCGAATCGGTTTAAAAACACAATTTAATTTATATCAAAATCGAGAGATCAAAATTCTTTTGAAGTTAACGTTAAAATATTTGCAGGTCGCTATCTCAGATTTACGATTCGGATTAAATTTCCGAATATCAATTCATGAATTCCTTTTCAAAAACGTGACATTTATGGGAATTGAAAATCGATGACGGCTTTCAAGGATGTCAAACTAGTATTTCATTAAACGCGTCCCTCGTCTGACGGACAGAAGGGTCCGGGGGCCGAATGGGGGATTTATTCGCAACAGATAAACCTTCTATAAAACTTAAATGTCCACCAAACAAGCTTCCATTTAAATAAAATATTCTCCTATCGTAAAGAAAACGCTGATAAAAGATACAAATAAGATCTATAATAAATGTACAATTATTTTGTGGCGTCATTGTTAATAAAATGAATGAGAAATTCTTGGTTTACGCCACTGTTTTATATGTCCGAGTACATATAAAGATCTCTCTGAAGCGAAGCTTCGCTCATCAGGATACACAGCATACTAAAAAATAATGATAACTATGGACAAATAATTAACATAGAAAAATAATGGTGTAAGAAAAGACAAATTACAAACATAATTAAACATTAACAATAAGTGATGAAAGTACGTTTTTTTAAGGATATTCGACATTTAAAAATATTTTGAAAAACATACGTTTAGCGGTCAGGAAAAGATTATATTTCTAATTTGATTTTGATGAATGCTAAACCTATGTAAATTTAAAAAATATATAATTCATATTTTTCTCCTTATAAACATCATGTTTATCGTATTGCTTAATAATATTATCATTATTTCGGAATAATAAATTATTCCACTCACACTTAACACATTTTCTAAATTCTAAAATTTCAAATTTATCTAATCGTGAACAAGTTGTATTAATATATATTTTTTTTAATGAATGTTTTGATGTCAAAATAATGAATTGTTTCCAAAACATGGTTGGCAAATTCAGGAGAAGTATTATCACTTAATCATCTTAGGCGCTCTTTAACTCTCGTATAAGTTTTAGTATTAGTATTAAATGTCTTTCTTATGTTAAAAAGCTACAATCGTTAAACATTATTTTATAGACCCTCGATTTATTTAAAACATCACCTTTATCCTTGATATTTACAATAATCATTGTTTTGTTAGTTATTAGTATAAAACGCTGGTTGGATAGTACTTGGATGTTTTTAAGTAATACATTTGATGTATTATTTAAAAAAAATAATGTTTTCATCCACTTTTAGCCAAGTACTACAAACAAGAATAAATCACAATTATACTCTAGCAACATTATAGGCTAGCAACGTTATGCTGCTGGCAACACTCGATAGATAAGCTTTTTTCTTCACTGTTCATCAACGTCAATTATTTCTGAATAAACGTTTAAAATTTAATATATTGGAACTTTGGAACATTAATATAGTACTATAACTGTCGTTGATTGCAATCTGTTTAATTATGTATTATTTCTTATAAAATATATTTTTCCATAGAGGAACATTAACTAATCTGCTAAGCATGGAATGAAAAGGTGATAATCATTACGTATAATTATGTCTGCACGATATATATATATTAAATTAATTATTATTTGATAGTGGAACATTAACTAATCTGCTAAGCATGGAATGAAAAGGTGATAATCATTACGTATAATTATGTCTGTACGATATATATATTAAATTAATTATTATTTGATAGAAGAACGATATATATATTAAATTAATTATTATTTGATAGAAGAACATTAACTAATCTGCTAAGCATGGAATGAAAAGGTGATAATCATTACGTATAATTATGTCTGTACGATATATATATTAAATTAATTATTATTTGATAGAAGAACATTAACTAATCTGCTAAGCATGGAATGAAAAGGTGATAATCATTACGTATAATTATGTCTGGACGATATATATATTAAATTAATTATTATTTGATAGTGGTACATTAACTTAATCTGCTAAGCATGAATGAAAAGGTGATAATCATTACATTATAATTATGTCTGCACGATATATATATTAAATTGAGTATTATTTGATAGTGGAGACATTAACTAATCTGCTAAGCATGGAATGAAAAAGGTGATAGCGTACATAGTATATGTCTGTACGATATATATATTAAATTAGTATTATTTGATAGAAGAACATTAACTAATCTGCTAATGGAATGAAAAGAGTGATAATCACTACGGATAATAATTATGTCTGTACATATATATTAATTTAATTATTATTTGATGAAAGAACATTAACTAATCTGCTAAGCATGGAATGAAAAGGTGATAATCATTACGTATAATTATGTCTGTACGATATATATATTAAATTAATTATTATTTGATAGAAGAACATTAACTAATCTGCTAAGCATGGAATGAAAAGGTGATAATCATTACGTATAATTATGTCTGTACGATATATATATTAAATTAATTATTATTTGATAGAAGAACATTAACTAATCTGATATGTACTAATGCAGTGTTTTAAAACAAATATAAATAAATGCCTTTATATACGGTATTGATTGACACATCTGTGCATGTGTATTTAGACACTGCATTAGGATATAGATATGTACTAATGTACTGCTTTAAAACAAAATATAAATAAATGCCTTTATATACGGTATTAATAAACATGATATTTTTTTAAAAAGTTGTCCAAAGAAGCGAAGCTAGCAGTTTACATTGGAGTGCTGGTACCAACCCTGATGTAAGACAGTGAGGCAAGGAACTGGCAGAGGAAGGATGAAAGAAAACTGAATGCTGTTGAAAGGCGAATGTCTGGTAAAATCATGAATGATCGTATGAAAAATGTCGAGATTCATAAAGAGTGCAAAGCTGATATGTAAGCGTAATGAGTAAGATTAAGAAAGGAACGCTAAGATGGTTTGGACATGTAGAGCGAATGAACGAAGAGAGGAGTGTAAGGAGAATGTATGTCGTGAATGTGAATGAAAGAAGAAGTCGGGGACGCCCGAGGAAGACATGGCACGATAAAGTGAATCAAATACTTGAGTCGGGCCATGTTAGAAGTCGGAATAATAGAAGAGAATGTATGAGACCCTGTATGAATTTGAATGAAGCAAGAAGTATAAGCCAAGATCGAGTTGTTTGGCGGTCCGTTCTCTCTGCCTACCCCTGCGAAGAAACGACGTGATGGTTAGTTAGTTAGTTAATTATCTTACCTTAAATGATTCCTCGGTACATTGTGAATATCTTTGTACACCATATGAAGTCTTACAGTTTCGGAGTGGCAGTCACTCTTGATTGTCCAGGCCTATAAAGAAAAAAGACATATTATAGAGACATATATATTTACAACTGAATTATCAAACACTAATGGTGAAGGTGATAAAGAATGACACCGTAGAGTCTAATATTCTTAAACATATATATTTACAACTCAATTATCAAACATTAAAGGTGAAGGTGATAAAGAATGACTCCGTAGAGTCTAATATTCTTAGACATATATATTTACAACTGAATTATCAAACACTAAAGGTGAAGGTGATAAATAATGACTCCGTATAGTCTAATATTCTTAAACATATGTATTTACATCTCCATTATCAAACATTAAAGGTGAAGGTGATAAAGAATGACTCCGTAGAGTCTAATATTCTTAAACATATGTATTTACATCTCCATTATCAAACACTAAAGGTGAAGGTGATAAAGAATGACTCCGTAGAGTCTAATATTCTTAGACATATATATTTACAACTGAATTATCAAACACTAAAGGTGAAGGTGATAAAGAATGACTCCGTAGAGTCTAATATTCTTAGACATATATATTTACAACTGAATTATCAAACACTAAAGGTGAAGGTGATAAAAAATGACTCCGTAGAGTCTAATATTCTTAAACATATGTATTTACATCTCCATTATCAAACATTAAAGGTGAAGGTGATAAAGAATGACTCCGTAGAGTCTAATATTCTTAGACATATATATTTACAACTGAATTATCAAACACTAAAGGTGAAGGTAATAAAGAATGACTCCGTAGAGTCCAATATTCTTAAACATATGTATTTACATCTCCATTATCAAACACTAAAAGGTGAAGGTGATAAAGAATGACTCCGTAGAGTCTAATATTCTTAAACATGTATTTACATCTCCATTATCAAACACTAAAATTAGAAGGTGATAGAATGACTCGTAAGTCTAATATTCTTAGACATATATATTTACAACTGAATTATCAAACACTAAAGGTGAAGGTGATAAAGAATGACTCCGTAAGTCTAATATTCTTAGACATATATATTTACAACTGAATTATCAAACACTAAAGATGAAGGTGATAAAGAATGACTCCGTAGAGTCTAATATTCTTAGACATATATATTTACAACTGAATTATCAAACACTAAAGATGAAGGTGATAAAGAATGACTCCGTAGAGTCTAATATTTTATTTATTTATTCATGTATACAATCTTAATGTTACAAAAGGGTTATGGTGCTGTGCCGGTCTCACTGGGGGAACCTGTGTTGAGGCGTTACGAGAAACTCCCAAGAACCCCGACAAACCAGTTCTCATCACTATATCTATCTACAAAGGTAATATACAAACGGAAGTAAAAAAATAAATAATAATTGAATTTATATTTCGATGTGATACTGCACTAAGTTATAGTTTGTTCTCATTATTTTGCGGAACGTATTGAGAGACCGAATAGAGTTGAGGAGGGACGGGAAGACGAGAAAACCTATCCGTTGGATTTAGGCACTAAAACTTACAACAAAACTCTATGTCTACCATTTTATCCAACGATTTTCTAAATGTCGGTGACTGAAGTAACTAAACACCTCCCCACCTTAGCTGATGTATAAATTTAATAGGCGGCTCGAGCTTCTACCAAGGGTACGTTCCCGAAACACCTGATTTCGATGGGCACTCTGAAATGCGAGTCCCGGAATTTCTGTTTATATTTTATGTTCATAATAATGATAACTTCCCATATTACCGAATCTGTTCCGGGTGGGATTCAAGTATGGCCACTATCGCAGTCTGAATCCGGAAGCACGGATCATCCTCTTGAAAGATTTGTAATCGTTCTACAAATGAAATGTCGCCATCTTGCTGAGGTTTGTCCCATCCCTAGTTCAGTAGGTTGGTTGGTTGTGCCATCCCTATTCCATTGAGAACGGGTGGAGCGGTAAATTGCACAAAAAGGGGGAAAGTTTTCCTTTAGCGAATGGCCGCGTTAAGGAAATGTCTATTGTTTTTATTTATCTGTCTTACGAGTTGAAAGCATTTTTGTTTTTCTTTTTACGATTTGCGTAATTTGAAAGACGTAAATTGGGGTTCTGTTGAAGTGTGAAAAAATGGAAATTATTTGCATTGCCCATTATTCTAAAACGATTTTTTGTGACTCCCACCCAAAAAACATTAGTTCTCCGTAGGTTTAGAAGAAAGAATTACGTTACAAACGATCTTCGCGGTTGAGAGGACAAGTGGCTTTGTTCTGGATACAGAGGCCGTTAAGATATTAATGGCAGTGAAAAAATTAAGGTTTTCTCGCATTTTTGTTAAGAGAATAGTTTAAACAACCGTGTTTTGTTCCAAAGATCGCAAAGAACAGATATAGATTGGAAAAAGGCTTCAAACTATTTAAATGTTCTGTTATTAGATGTGAGAAGCCAGACACTTCTAGAGATAAATCAACCCCCTTCCTCAATCTCCTAACATAACCTATCGCCGGATAAAAAATATTATATTTGATGTGTCATAATCCAACCGCTTCTGCACAATCGCACTCACATACGAGTATATAATTTATTTTTTTTTATTTTGGGAAAAATTAACAGAAAATACATTATTTACACACATATATATATATATATATATATATATATAATCACCTCTTCCCGTACTATGTTGATCTAGTAAGATTTACATGACCTTTGTTGATCTACCTTTAACACCGTTTATCTTGGCTCCGGTGGGATACATCTGCACGAGTTGGCAACAGTGCCTTAATCATTACCAAGGTTGTCAGTTTGCAACTGACCCCAGTCGGTATGTTCGTCATCAAAATATAACAAATTTGCTCCAGTTTAACGGTTATTTTTTATTCATTTACTCTCCTTTCTTTGCTCCGATTGATGTATTCGCAGTTTCTAGATACAAGTTGATCTAAAATGAATGTGTATTCAGATTCCAGATACAAGTTGATCATATATGTTTTATTAATTTATTCTCCTTTCGTTGCTCCGTTTGATGTATTCTCAGTTTCCAGATACAAGTTGATCTAGAAATTAATATAAATGTAGGTACCTACAACGAAGATTGTTAACATGGGCTGAGGCGTGCGGGGAGAGAGGGTGGGGAGTTCGTCAGACGGAAAGAGAACGCTAACCTACGAATTCTCTGTCTCACAGTCCAGCCGCCGGCGTTGTTCACCGCTGAGCCCTGCTTTTCGGCGGTAGGACATGTTGATTTTTAAATATCACCTCTAGCGCGCTGACAAAATACAATTAATTTGAGAACAATTTCTCTTACTCAAAATGATAAGGTGGTATTATTGTGCATAATTTATTCTGTTAAAAAAATATGTGGTTATTGTTTTTAACAATCGTATAAGTTACAAAGGAATAAAAATATTCCGTTCAAAGATGAAAAATTAACTTTATCAACGGAATAATAATATGAACCTTTCTAATGACAAACATCTCTTTTATTGAGCTAGGTTAGAAATAATATAGTTTCAGTCAAACTGTGTTTTATCGGCGATATCAAAAAATATTTTTGCGCGAAATCTTCTAATGAGCGAGTAATTGTGCTATTTTCTCATATATTAAAAAAATATTTTATGGTTTAACCCAAGATAATACTAAAAAATATAATTATGTAGTTATAAGAAAAATGTGTTTCCTACTTAAAACAATCCCATGGCCTTTTTTGTACTATTATATTGCATCAAAAGCATTCGCTTGTAAATGGAGAGGAATTTACACTTCTTGGTATATAAATACCAAATTTAGATGAGAATTATATAAAAACTTTTTAATTATCTTACGCTCTGAACTTTTAGTTGTGTTAATTTATATTAATTCTAATTATTAATTGTTTTAAATAATAAAAAATTTAATTTCTAATACCGTCCCCTTTATAGAATATTAAAAAATAGAATATTAACAATTTACAACCACCTTACTTTAGAGACAAACTATATTACAATAAAAAACTTCCACACATACCATACAAGAAAGAAAGAAGATATTAGACAAAAAAAAAAACAAATCCCAAACACAAAATTGTTTACAGTTACAGTACCTATATATATATAGTAGCTTTGTATATAGTAGCTTAGTAAATAGTGAATTAAAAAAAATGTAGGTACCTAAATTAAGAATATTGAGAGTAGGATATAAAAATTATGTATGCATTCAGTATTGAAAATAAGCAATATGTAAAAATATATAAGTTTATATTAGACCGCATGAAGTGGAACTATTTTAAGTTTAATAAATAAATGTACAGAGATTTCATTGTCTGTTAGATCAGCTAATTTAAATTTCTTCAAGATAATCTTACAGTCGACGACTTGAGCATACGTTCAATATGATATCTCTTTCTTGATGTTTCTCACTGATGATAACGAAAGAGATGTAACATAAAACGTATATATTTACTGTTCTTTCGTTAGTGAAGTTGAAATGAATGTTTACGGTTTTTTTTCTCTGTCTAACACATTGACAAGTTATTTGAAAGAAGAGTGACATTATCTGAATTCTGTATCTCGCTCGTTACAAGTTGTGGATTGTAGGATTCCCCTAATAATACAAAACAACGCTTTTCAAAAATGCCCAGGTATCTGATAAACTCAGAGAATTCAGTAGTTTTGTCGAACTTTATGAGTTTTTTTTAATATTTGCATAAATCAACAAAATAACATGATCGTTTTTCACATTTTTATGCGTTCCTAGAGATTTTCGGTGAGTTTTCTAGCGAGTTTTGATTTTTAGACCTGTCGAGACTATTGCTTTTTCTTCATCGAGAAATGGATGACAATGGTATTAAATATTGTGCAGATTATAATCGATTGTGCGTTCTTCAATTCGCGGCAATAAGATGAATACTCTAAATGAGCATACAGGTGATATTTACTTCTATATGGGAAGCTAAATGGAATTGGAATAAGCCGGTTTTTAAAGTTTCACCATATTTTGACATGAATCATTTACGTGAACAATCATGTAAACGATTTATATTTAAAGCTCCCAAAAAGAGTTTTTCTCCATGAAATGGCAATCAAGGTTATTTTTTGCAATTATAGTAGTGCAATGTTGCATGTTTGCAAATATTGCCCTCAATTGAGCTAGATTATAAAATTTATATTTTTTGATCATGTTCATAAAACTATTAAATAAGCTGTCATCAACGACATCAAACATATCTAAATGAAATAAATAATGTTCTAATGAATGACCTAATAATAATTATAGTATTTTCTCTTGCATTCTCTTAGAGAGCCCTTTAGGTGATTTTTCACAAAAGCGGCGCTATACAAATCATCCAATTATTATTATTACTATTATTATCTCATACCCCAGAGATAATACTAAAAATTATAATTACGTAGGTATATGTAAGTTATGTTTCTTAAACTAACTTAATATATACGACTGTGTTAAAAAAAATTGAAGATCTGGAAATATTGAAAGGCTGATTAAAGCGTACACTTAGATGGTTTGGGTATGTAGAGTGGATGAAAGAAAAAGGTATTGAAAGTATAATATATGACGTGAAATTAAATGATACAAGTAGTTGAGGATGCCCAAGTCATGGCACGTGAATAAAGCAAGAAGTGTGTGCCAAGATCGAGTTATTCGGCGGTTCGTCCTTTCTGCCCACCCCTTTGGGGACACGGTGTGATTGCTAGTTAGATAAACTTAAAACAATCTTATTAGTATGTACTTTAAAAAAATCTTTTATTTAAATTATGTTGTTTTTAGGCTATTATCAACTTGTAATTCTAATCATTACGATTATTCCTGCATTAGAGTTTCCCTTTTTTAATATTTAATACTTTTCTGTAGCCCTACAATCAAAATTGTGTACAAGATAATTTTTTTTTTTGCTAAAGTTAGTTAAACGATACTTAACAAAGAAATATTCATGTGAGCAGCACACAAGGGTCCGCACAACTGCTCCTAACCTTCTGGAGCAAGCGAGACTGTGTCATGCCAAATTGGGGTATGCTGTGAGGCTGATGGCAGAGGGGATGAGAAGGAGATGGGTTAGAGGAAGGTGGGGAAGTACCTGGCTTTTCAAATCTGGTCACAAAATACGGCACAAGCCATTTCAAGCAATTTTTATACAAAAATCATATGTCTTACAGTGCTCAAACAATAAATTTATAATCAACGATTTTTAACAAAAATTACAATTAATTACTATAAATAGCTAAAATCAGCAATTTCCGCCAACAGACAACTAGGTGAGCGGTTAAGTCGGTCGCCAAAATTATTGTTTAGTTACGGTGGTTACAGTTCAAATCCAACTTGTGCCGATTTTATTAATGTTTTCTTTTTAAATATTTTTCCACAGTTTTAATTATATTATAAAATTTAGTAAAACGGTTTATCGCCAACACTGTTTAATAATAATATTTATAAATACATTTTTTTTAAATGTATTTTTCCCGGTTTTATTTTTATTATAAATTTTAGTAAAACGGTTTCGTCGTTTGAACATTAAATAATGAAAACAAATAACAGCGCACCTAACTAACTTTTATTCTTGTGAGCACCGCTCAAGTAAGTAAGATTATTGTACCCCAAAATTGGGTATTTTGTGAGGCTGATGGTAGAGGGAATGGAAAGAAGATGGGTAAAGGAATGTGAGGAACTACCTGGCTATTCAGA
>JAHDVE020006066.1:0-32919 GCA_022606495.2 Halesus radiatus | reverse complement strand
AATTCACAACTAGCTTTGTTCTCAGTTTAAATAACGATAATTATGTTTTTACTATGACACGCACAACCGGAGACACCTCAACAAAACAATAAAACAAATTCACGACTTTGATGATTTCCGTGATAAAAAATAATTACTTTCCGCTACACATTATAAAAAAAATCACTGTAGTAGATCTGCAATCAAGTCAGCAATTCAGAACTGAAACGTTGCTTTTTAAAATTATTTCATTTACACAAACATAATTACAAGCACTAGAAGAAAATAAAAGATGTACTCCTACAAAGCGGTCACTTGGTAGGTTCCATAAAACTCATTTTTTAACATAAAAATAGGTACTTAAATTTAACTTAATTATTACAGGTGTCAAATTGAAATTCAAAAAATATTTATTGTAAAAATAAATCTAAAAATAGTACAAAGGGTATTGCTTATAGCTTATAGATACATCCTAATTCTTATTGCTATCCCAAAACATACATATGTGTTATATAAAAAAAATCATATATATATATATATATACTCGTATATACAATACCATATATAGAGAAGTTTAATTGATGTGCGTTCAATCCGTGTTTAAAGCACAGACCATAGAATATATTCCACGATCTGATGTTCAAAGTATTCGTTTAAAGTGTGATGAATGATTATAAGTTTTTCCACAAAAGTGCATATTTTTTAAATATGTACAAATGTATATTTTATAAAAGTGATATTTTGATAAGATATTCTACCTTGTGCAATATATTGATAGTAAAGGTAGGTAATTAGATACAAATGATTTTTAAAAAAATAACAAATATATGATATTACGAGTAACCGCTATAAGGAGCAAATTTAGTCGGTCTCCTCGTGCGCATTATAACTAAGTGAGATTGAATATATTATATTCAATTATTAATCATTAATTATTTTTTTTTGAGATTTAAAAACCTCATTTTAATATTTAATAATTGTAGAAAATAATATGAACATAACCTAAATGAAACATGAAAACGGAAAAAAAAAATTTCAGTCGCATCTCGGACTCGAACCCAGGACCTCTGTCCATCCGGGGCAACCGATTAACCAACTTAGCTAATGAGACCAGTTCAATTTATGTCATCTTCATCGATATCATATCTCAAATTCAAGATTGATTATATTATATTTGTTAACGGCATCTATCATTAATTTCGTGAAACCCATTTAAATCTATACAATTAAAAGTATTTATAAAGATACTAGAGTTGTCCTTAGTAAATAAAAATCAGCGATATATTACCTAGATTTTTAATGTTTTTTTTAGTTTGAGTAACGAACAATAGTCCCAACTGCTCCCTGCTAGCCAGTGAGTATATGACATCCCCAATTAAAGTATGTTGTGAGGCTGAAGGGTATGGGAAGGGGAAGGAGGTGGGAAAGTAACGTCACTATCCACCATGATTCTCTACCTTGTCCCAAAGCCGGCAGTTTTAAGCAGCACAATGAATGACATTAGCCATAGCATGCAGCTGAAAGCCTGGATGTAAATTAATGCTAAATCTAACGATTTAACTTTCGAGTAGAATTTTCCTTTGATAAGGAGAACGGCTGCGGTGCCTGTTTCATACAAAATTGAATTTTGGATTGGACGCCAAAATACCAATCCAAACGGAATTTTTTTTATCAAAGGTTTAGTAAATATCTAGTACGGATGAGAAGTACTTTATATTAATTTTTTAAGTATGTTTTATGAAAAATAAAACAAATCTCATATTTTAGAGGCGACTTGGAAAATTATTTGCGGGTTTATCGTACTTTCAAAAAAATATATATCACATTTGCTATGTAAGTATGATTACTTAAATAAAAATATAAAAATAAAACATAAAAAAAATATGTGCCTTAAATTAACAATTTTTATTATCAAAATAGAAACATTCATGATATAGATACAATGTTGTGTAACCCTGCCTAAGTTTATATAAATACCGTAGCATAAGAATGTCAACTACCAGTCTGAAAATGTCCGTAGTGGGATGAAACCGGTCCTGGTGAAAATAAATAAGTGGAAGAAAGTACAAAAGTGTTTTAATTTCAATTCTAATAAAAAAAAGGTTTTTTTAGGGTCGATATTTTAAATTCTGCATGGCGAATTTGTGTTCCACCTTAAATTGGTAGTTTTTAATTTAATTTAAAGTCCACTATAATTCTCATTTTAATATTTAAAAAAAATATATATTTCATTACGTTTTTATAGCAGATAGGTTAAAACTTTTATTTGAATCACCGTTAGCCCCTAAATAATTGTTAAAGATGCCTCTAAAATCGCGAAAAATCAATTCCTTTAATTGCCGATATTTCATAAGGTTAAACAAAAATAAATAAAATACTTCTCATCCGTACTAGATATTTACTAAATCTTTAATTAAAAAAAATGGATCATTCAGTTTGGATGTGTATTTTGGCCTCCAATTCAAAATTCAGTTTTGTATGAAACAGGCACCGCAGCCGTTCCCCTTAACACGTTCCATGTAGAATTGAATGTCTAACATGAAAATTTATTTTTATACTACGAATGAAATAATTTATAAAATAAGGCTTATAATAATTAGCTGTAAAATACAAAGTAGGGATCTTAATTGATGATTCACTTTGCTGGGATTTACACATTAACGGAACTTCACAAAAGCTAATGAAACTAATCTACTTCTTCAAAAAAATACGATATATCTTGTCGAGCAAGGATCTAAATTGAGTATATTGTGCTTTATGCCACTCTCATTTGGAATATGGAATATTGCGATGGGGCTCAGCTGCATCAAATTACATAACAGAACTAAATACAACTCAGAAATGCTTCATAAAGACCATTTTAAAGATTCCCATAAGGAGGCCAACAACGGAAATTTTTAAACATTTCTACGTTCCAAGTGTACAAAAATCTTCGCCAAAAATATTCTCGTTCATCATCTCAAAAATGACAAACTGGCTGTGACTCCTCTTAATCATAATATAAAACAAAGTAACTATACAAGCTAAATGGACCTAAGAGTAATATTACTTTTGGACAAGGAAGTTCTGAATTTTTAGGTGTAAAATTATACAACAAATTCCCGATATGCATTAAGTCCTACAAAACTTGGCTTGAGGAATTAACAGAAGAAAAACTGACTAGTAAATTCTTAAAACAATGCCATAGAAGTTACTTACAATACCCTACGTTAACTTTGAATTTGAAATATAGAAGTCGCTGAAACCCCCTTATTCAAAACCCAGTTCCCCTCAGCACAGGATCTCCTAGTGAGGAGGCATATGAAAAAAAAATTATGTCACACCTTAACCTTAAAATGTCATAATTATATAGAAATTAATAAAAAATAGAGTATAATTTACATACGTTCACCAGAAGAGATTCTGTCATTTTCACAATTCGGAAAGGACTCTTTCTTAATACAACCTACATATTAATTTTTTGGCAATACTCTCCTTTGGTGGTTAACTCGAGCAGCCTACGTAAGTAGAGATAATTTAATGCTATGAATAAACGGTTCAAAATCCAACAATTTTATTATATCATAAAAACATATAATTTTACGTCCACAAAATGCAGTTAGCGTTAGCCAGTCTACCCATAAAAATAAACAGTGTTTATTTTGAGGAAATAATTACGCTGACACGATAATTATTTTCACCTACCGAAGCACATTTCCTCAAATAGGTACATAGGAGGTATTCACTTTACTTAGATAGTAACAACAATTGTCACGAAATGTTTGTAGCAAATCATGCAGTATTTTGTTGTATTATTCGCGATAGTTTGCAGTAAACACATTTATTAATACAGTGGCTCCGTGTATCTTCTGTCTTTAATTAAATTTTTTTATACACTAGCTGATGTGTACCCGGCCTTGCTCGGGATAGTTTTTTATTTTAAGTTATGAATTTGTGAATTCACGCCTGTCGTTTGGGTGCAATAATTTATTTGACAGCGAAAGTAATGTCTTGCGACGACTATTACTATATCTAAACAATGAAACAATTAAACATTCATATGACAAGAAAAAAAATTAAATAATAACGTTCTTAAGTAGGTACCTACTTGTGTTTTTGAAATTTTGAAAATATTCTACCGAAAAAAACCGTCTTCTTTTGAATATATTATCTATGGCTAACCAGAGGGATATATCTATGGTCTAACCTCAATACAACAGGGCGGGTTCAATGTTTTTCTTACTAATTTTAAAACGTTACAGCAACAGTCTTACATATTTAAATTCATTCAAATTACTCTCTGTGACGTGCCATAATGGTTTATGGTATATTTATACCATTGATATTAAATAAATAAATAAAGAGGAATTAAATTTTTCAAAATTATCAACTTGTAAAATTAATTTCACTCTAATAACCATTATTTAAACAAAAAATTTAAAATTTCTTCGAAAGATTGGTATTCACTTTGTGGCGTCATTATTAATAAATTAATTAAAAGTTACTCTGTAATCACCACTTTATTAATATATACACATATTAACATGTTTCGAAAGCGAAGCTTTCCTCATCAGGATATACAGAATGCTTAATATAATTCTGTATCTTCTGATAAGGAAAGCTTCGCTTCGGAAACAAGTTGCTATATATATTAATAAAGCGGTGATTACAAAGTAACTTTTAATTTTTATAACACTAATCATTATTCATTTTTTTGCATGGTTTATCTTGATTTTATTTATATTGATAATAAAATAAAAAATAAAAATTTCTAATGTAAATTTATTATTCAATGCTTAATAATTTTTTTTTATTAATATTTTTGATTAATTTAGTTTAATTTTTATTTTTACTTTAATCATTTTTTGTTTATGTTTATAATTTGTCTATTCTTACATTATTGTGCTCTATGTTTATCATTTGTCTATACTTGAGATTATTATTTTTTTAGTATTATATATATGTCCTGATGAGGAAAGCTTCGGTTTCGAAAGATGCTGATATTTTTATATTTAAAAAGTAGTGTTTACAGAGTAATTTTTATTCATTTATTAATTTAATTCTATCTAGCACTAGTCTAGTTTTGCAAAGATCCAAAGGGTCATTAATCATTGTTGTAAAAGGGATTTCATAAAAATGTCGAATAAACTCGTTTAAAATAAAGACCACGCTTCTCTATATCGGTGGTTTACCGCTTGAGAAACTGTATAATTACATTTATTTTAAATAGGCCATTGAATAATATGTCAAAATTTAATTTCCGTAGCGAGTGATTGACACATTGCATTGCACTTACTCAAAATATAAATAAAACATATTGTTTATCATTGAAATAATTCAACAGGTGGAACCACTGCTATTAAATATGTTCATGCATTATCGCTGAAGAGCTACAGCTGTCCGGATCAAGGAGAACTATGATACACTCAAAACATACCCCGAAGTTGAGGTTCTATGATTCGATTGATTTCGGTATGAAACTAAATCATTATTAACACCTAGGCGTGACTGTATAACCTTTTAATGACTTGTACACAACTAATCGCAGCTAGTGACTCGTTATAAAGGTTCAAGAAATAAGCCACATACTTCTAATAAAATTATATATATTTAAGAGACCATAAAAACATCCTTAAGGTGTTGCTGGTCAAAAATAGTCTAACTCAAAATTAGCATTATGCGGATAAATGCATTTAAAAGTAATTTTTTTTTATCATAGAAAAAGATAATATTAACATAACCTAAATGAAACATGAAACCGAAAAAAAAACAACAGAAAATAAAAAGATTTCAGTCGCATCTGGGACTCGAACCAAGGACCTCTGTCTTTCCGGAACAACCGCTTTACCAACTTAGCTAATGAGACCAGTTTAATTTATGTTATCTTCATCAATATCATATTTCAATTTCAATACTTTGTCAATATCATACTCTATTTTTAATCCCATATTATTGGCAGCTGTCTTTGCAAAGTTCTTCACGAACACAATTTTCAGTTTCAGTATTTGTTAAATATCCACTGTGTTTATGAAAAAGGCAGTAACCCTCAAAAGCAAAATTTTACAGGAGAAGCAAAAACCGTTTCAAGAGTACGTTTTTCATAATAATTAAAAACATGTTATTTTGGGACAAAGAAGGGGTGATGGTTAACATATCAATGAATGATATTTGGAGTATGAAACGTGATTTAATAATTGCGGTTTACGTGTAGGTTAGGTAATTTTTCCTAGCTGTATATTTGGAATACTCTGAAAAATTTTTTATGAATTTTTGCTTAGAGTTGGAAGTTTTGATCGGTTTCTTTTCTCCGTGATTTTATATGGTTGATCAAAATTAAATTTACATAAAAAAAAAACATTTTTACAAAATATGAGCGTTACTGCCGTTTTCCTAAACAGGGTCGATATTGTTTTGAACGGGTTAGAAACTTATTGTGTCCTTAATGTAGTATTTTGATAGAAACAATAATTATTAATCTAAAACACTCATCCAAATTGAAAAAACCTTCCGAGCAAAGATAAATGTCACCGGCAGGACTCGAACCCGCACCCTTCTAATGTCCGGTTAGATGCTCTACCGTTGAGCTACGTCGGCTTATCGCAAACCCGCCAAGTTAATCAATATATACTAGTGTTCCATTTTAATAATTACTGTTTTTTATTATATTTTCACCTGTAAACAACCAACTTTTATTAGTATGAGAGAGGCTTGTAACGGCTAAATCCCTCAAATAGATGGCGTCAAGACAAATTATGTCTACATTTTATTGGTGAAAATTGCTTTGACTTGTCAAATATTTATTAATTGATAAACTAAAGTTCTTAAAAACTTAAGACAAGATTTTTTTGTGCATAGCGCAAAGGGTAACAATTATTATTTTTATAAACAATAATTATTAATCTAAAACACTCATCCAAATTGAAAAAACCTTCCGAGCAAAGATAAATGTCGCCGGCAGGACTCGAACCCGCACCCTTCTAATGTCCGGTCAGATGCTCTACCGTTGAGCTACGTCGGCTTATCGCAAACCCGCCAAGTTAATCAAAAATACTTGTTGATATGTAAGTGTTATGTAAGTGTGAATTTTTGCTTGTCGTTTGGGTGTAATAATTGATTTGACAATGAAAGACTAGTATAGAATAGAATAGAATAATTGATTTGACAATGAAAGACTAGTATAGAATAGAATAGAATAATTGATTTGACAATGAAAGACTAGTATAGAATAGAATAGAATAATTGATTTGACAATGAAAGACTAGTATAGAATAGAATAGAATAATTGATTTGACAATGAAAGACTAGTATAGAATAGAATAGAATAATTGATTTGACAATGAAAGACTAGTATAGAATAGAATAGAATAATTGATTTGACAATGAAAGACTAGTATAAAATAGAATAGAATAATTGATTTGACAATGAAAGACTAGTAAAGAATAGAATAGAATAATTGATTTGACAATGAAAGACTAGTATAGAATAGAATAGAATAATTGATTTGACAATGAAAGACTAGTATAGAATAGAATAGAATAATTGATTTGACAATGAAAGACTAGTATAGAATAGAATAGAATAATTGATTTGACAATGAAAGACTAGTATAGAATAGAATAGAATAATTGATTTGACAATGAAAGACTAGTATAGAATAGAATAGAATAATTGATTTGACAATGAAAGACTAGTATAGAATAGAATAGAATAATTGATTTGACAATGAAAGACTAGTATAGAATAGAATAGAATAATTAGTTGACAATGAGAAGACTAGTATAGAATAGAATAGAATAATTGATTTGACAATGAAAGACTAGTATAGAATATAGAATAATTGATTTGATGAATAGTATAGAATTAGAATAATTGATTTGACAATGAAAGACTAGTAAAGAATAGAATAGAATAATTGATTTGACAATGAAAGACTAGTATAGAATAGAATAGAATAATTGATTTGACAATGAAAGACTAGTAAAAATAGAATAGAATAGAATAATTGATTTGACAATGAAAGACTAGTATAGAATAGAATAGAATAATTGATTTGACAATGAAAGACTAGTAAAAAATAGAATAGAATAATTGATTTGACAATGAAAGACTAGAAAAGAATAGAATAGAATAATTGATTTGACTAACAAATAATTGTGACGACTATCACGAAGAAATAAAGAACAATTCATTTGAAAACATTACTTAATTCAAACATTTATTTTTTCAAAAAATTTCTAAATAAGAAAGGTTTTAAGTAGGTATCTACTTATGTTTTGAAAATATTCCACCAAACAAGCCTTCATCTTTTAAATGTGTAATCTGTGGCTAACCGGATAGACTCAATAAAACATGGCGGGTTTAATGTTTTTCATACTAATTTTAAAACGTAGCAAAAGTTTTTTTATTGGATTTCATTCAAACTTCTCTCTAAACCTTCCCAGCACTAATAAAAACAAACTGTGCTATTTTCAGTTGAACTGCTCAAGTAATTTTAGAGAAAATCGAGAAGAGACAGATAAACATTCATTTTCATATACAGAGATATTTTATAATGTGGATTCAATCCATTCTTTATAGGTTCCTTACAATGCCAATCTCGTAAATTTTACATCAATGCATTTTCCTGCATAAACTGCAGAAACTTTACGGTGTGTTAATTAATTAATATGAAATTAACTACTAAAGCGCTAATGAAACCTAAAAGCGAGTTGCGTTGTTAAATTTTTCGTTTGTGTGACTTTCGAAAATCATGCGGTGCCAAATAAGAAACTTTAACAAGGGGAAAGAAATTTTTAATCAATACATTTATTATTCGCTAAAGTCACGCTATATTGTTCAATGCTGTACTTGCACATACGGATCACTGTATTTTCATTCAATTTATTATCCTAATTAGTGATTGTTGCATCTTTACTGTTGCGTAAGACAGAATTTGGATTTTATTTACACATTTGTATAGGCATAATACATAACTGATCCTGTCCTGTCGTTATCTCTATATATAAAAAAAAGAATATTTGTCTGTGTGCCCTCGATTTTCGCGAAAATTACTGGATTACTGGAAAATATCTCAGTTTGTTCTTATTAGTACCACGAAGGATTAGAGAGTAGTTTAAATGAAATCCAATATGTAAAACTGTTGCTATAACGTTTTAAAATTAGTATGAAAAACATTGAGCGTGCCATGTTTTATCAAGATCAGCCCATAGATATTCCACTCTAGTTAGCCACAGATTACATATTCAAAGAAGAATGTTTGTATGGGTAGAATATTTTCAAAATGGAAAACACAAGTAGGTAACTACTTAAGAACTTTATTATTTACATATGTTTTGAAAAAATAAACGTTTCGAATGCAATAAAATTTTACAAAGATTGTTTCTTTGTTTAAATATAGAAATAGTCGTCATAAGGCATTACTTTCACTGTCAATTCAATTATGGCACACAAACGTCAAGCGAGGAATCACAACTTTATAATTTTATTAATAAAAGAATAAAATAATCCAGAGAAAGGCTGGGTACTCGTCAGTTAGTTTTTTTATTATTTTGTACCGAGTAATTTTTTAAGTATCGCATAACACTCCCAGCTGCTCCCAACCGTATGGAGCCGGTAAAAACATATGATCTACAGATTAAATCAGTAAATTTACCCTTTATATCAAATTGCATAGTCCCACTGCACAATGTACGCGTTAACAGACGAGCTTACCTATCCGGAATTCGAACACGCAACTCGACTGGATGCACAACTACTGTCCAGTTGATCAGCGAGCCGTGAATATTGTGTTTTCTTCATAATAAATTATTTCACACCGTATTACA
Organism: Halesus radiatus; assembly: GCA_022606495.2. Taxonomy (NCBI): domain Eukaryota; kingdom Metazoa; phylum Arthropoda; class Insecta; order Trichoptera; family Limnephilidae; genus Halesus; species Halesus radiatus. Next base: position 23,136 of record JAHDVE020006066.1, on the reverse strand, counting down.
TTCGATTCTTCAACTCACTTTTTACAAATATTAGGGTCAGGTAATAGGGCTTTTCTTTCTTGAGTGAGAGAAAACTGGTGTAACCATTTTACATAAGACCTTTCGACTGAAAGGCAACTGAAAATGATTGCACGTTCAATAAATAATTTCAATCTTAGGAAATGTTTGATTAATTTCAACCAAATTAAGAGCAGTTTTACCCTACTTTGAGGACTCGGACACGTCAGTCATGGCCACGATACACTTCTATTGAGTTATCCCTTCTGAAGCATTTAATTGTGGAATGTACTACACAGCACCAACTATGCGAACCAATATACTCGTATATTTACGAAATAAATAATCATATTTTTACTAGCAGCTGAAGTACCCGGCGTTTCCCGGGATTATTAATAGTTTGGAGTAAAGTTTTGAGGTTGTGATGTGTTACCCCTACCCCTACCCCTACCCTGCCTACTACCCTGCCGCACTGCCCTACCCCTGCACCACCTACTACCTGCACACCGCGCACTGCCTGCTACTGCCCTGCCCTGCCCTGCCCTGCCTACCCTGCTACCCTGCCCTGCCCTGCCACTGCCACTGCACACCCCACCCCCACACCCCACCCCTGCCCCTGCCTGGCCTAACTGCTCCGACCTGCCCCTGCCCCTGCCTGCCCTGCCTGCCTGCCCTGCCTGCACACCTGCCCTGCCCTGCCCCTGCCCTGCCCCCACGCCTGCCCCCTACCCCTACCCCTACCCCTACCCCTACCCCTACCCCTACCACTACCCCTACCCCAATCCCATCCCCTACCCCTACTTCTACCTTCACCCACACTCACACCCCTAGGCAGAAGGTCGCTGTTACTAAACCAAGTACATACCTCACCCCTTTGCAGATCGACATTCTTATCTCCGCAGGGGGGAGTGCAGTTATTATTGATTTTAATATTGGAAAAAAACTATTGTTTTCACAAATTAACAGTATTCCTCTTTCGGTCACATGCAGAGATATGTATGCCAAACTGCACATTTGCTAAACTCATACATTAGTAATAATTGATTACTTAATAATAAGCACATAATATAATTATACTCTTTCACTGCAATCAGAAATTCAGAATGTTTAAAGAAATGTCTAACACATAATTGCTGTAATAAAATTAATGAATCATTCCAATTATGAATCATCTTCGCATTAACCGACTTATATGAAGAAAAAAGCCTTCCAAATTCGTATCTAGTTTATCAATGCTATTTTGATGTACCTACCTACCTATTGAAAGTCCGCTTAGTAATTTTGTTTAATTGGATAGTTTTGTAAATGACATTTCGACCCCTTGGAATAACAAGGTTCCATAAAGTTAAATGTTGCTCCCCTTAGAGAACATTATCGCATGACATGGCTGTGTCAGATGGAACCATGTTATTCCAAGGGGTCGATCTTAGATTTAAACGGCATTCATATTTTTCCTATTTCTACATTTGTTGACTAATTACTACTTTTTTATGTTACTACCGCACAAGAGTCCCAAATGCTCCCAACTGTCTGGAGCCAGTGAGACTATGGCATCCCCAATTAGGGTATATTGTGATAATGAGGTTCTGAGAGGGGGAAGAAGATCGTGAAGAGGAAGGTGGGAAAGTATCTGGCTATTCAGATCTGTTCACCAAACATGGCTAAAGCCATTTCAAACAACGTTTTAATTCTGAATGGTGGTTTTTAACTAGGGCGATACTGAAAGTATATACCACTCAGGAACGTGTCTCAAATATACGATATATTTTTTTTAATGAATAAATTGTAAAATAACACAAATAAAACAAATATAATTTACTTGCGCACGCAAGGATTTGAACCCGCGACCTTCGGATTCGTAGCCGAGCATCGTAACCACTCAAACACTGAAGCCGTCGAACTTACAAACTATTGAATTTATCTTGTTTACCATCGGGTCTAGACAATAAAATGTTATGTAAAGAGAAGCTTATGTTCTCTTTCTAAAACATATGCTTGACCATAAGAGAAAAGGAGATAAAACTAGTTTTATGAGGACTGTCATATGGTGTCAGATATGGCACAATACGACTCTAGGATACTTCTTAATGTGGTTCTTACAATCTATTTCGAATTTATTGATTAGTGTTATTTTTATGGTTTCTGGCAGCGCTTTATAATTTTACACACCTTTATAGAATAAACTACTCGTATTTTACGTATTGGCTTTGTTGTTTTTTGGTATTCTGATTTTATTGCTCATCTATGTGTTACGTATGTGATGTCCTTGTTGAATATTATTTTCTCTGAAAAGTATTTTTGGCAACAAGTTGTTTATTAATTTACTTATGCATAAATATTTCCTATTGTAAAATAATTATCTTCCAATGGAATACATTTAACGTTTTATAGGGGGTGCTTCTATTCAAACCTTAAATTAGGAGGTTTTATATAGAAAAAAAAATTGCAGTGTTTAATAAATCTGTTAATTTGATGTTGTACCAGATCATTTTCTTTACATCAGGTAGATATAAAATTTTCCCCAAATTCAGTTAGTATACTCTTCTTTTATTTGTAATATTACGAATTATGAGGTTTTCCCTCAAAGAGAAACGTGGGATGGAATTCATAAACTCGGCACCAGATGTGCTAATTATTTTGTAAGGCGTTGGAATCACGTGTACCAGAGCAGAACTAATCCAGAGACTGAAGAAACGTCGAAAAGACATAAATTAATTTGACATTCAGGTAGTCAAAAGAAAGGCTTATTTAGACAGAGTTTATTGTACGGTCATTGGAAAGGAGCCATTAAAAAAGTAACCCTCGTGGATGGTGCTATCATCTACCTGGCAAAGTAATGATGCATATCGAACAAGGTTGCAGATGTGCAATAAACAATATGGGTATCTAAAGGGATCCCTGTGGTACGCTTGCATTCATTTTTTCGAAAGTAGAGTTCTCAGTTATGGCATGTGGCTCTTATCTCTGCATCTCCAAATCAGCTGTAAAAATAAGAATAATAATAATAAATATTACCGATAACTATGAAACGAAAACAATTTGACCGTCCCACTTCAATTAAACACCCATGGTTAGCTTTGGTATTTGAAAATTTTGAATCGAATTTTGTGTTATTTAGTCCCTCGAAGATTCTGAGAACACTAATCTCAAAGTTTGAATGCACAAAACATATAATTCAATATGTGTCGAATTGGGGAACGACTTGTGGTGGTATAAATATGCGAATAGCAACATTTTGGAGGTCGGTTGTATCTGCAAATTCCTCAAAAAGATCTGTCAAATGCAATTAACATCAAAATGCTGACGAATTATTGTCAAAATTCATATTTACCTTAATGGTGTCTGAAGGGTGAGGCACAACCAATACCAATACAATTTGTTGTAGAACAGTAAATAAGAAGACTTATAATACTGCGATTGATGTGCTGGGTAGGGAAAGAGATAATTTTTTTCTCTATTAAACCTACAGACCACTGAAGTATTGGTAGAAATAAACTAAGTGGCTGATGCTAAAGCCTAACTCTACTCGTACATCATTAACCTTACTGTTGCCAAGGTAGGTAGTCTAACTAACTAACCATCACGCCGCAGGGGTAGTCAGAGAGGACGGACCGCCACACACCTCGATCTTGGCATACACTTCTTGCTTCATTCACATTCATACATCGTCTCATACATTCTCTTCTATTATTCCGACTTCTGACATGTCCCGACTCAAGTATTTGATTCACTTGATCGTGCCATGTCTTCCTCGGGCGTCCCCTGCTTCTTCCATTCACATTCGCGTCATATATTCTCCTTGCACTCCTTTCTTCGTTCATTCCTCCATTATCCTCCATGAATTATTTCAAATAGAGACCATATTGTTTTTTTTGCATTCCTACGAAACTTAAAAACATTAAAAAAATAAATTTATGTACGTATCATTAATTGCCACAATAATATTTCTTGCCCGCTCGGACCATGCCCGTAGCTAAACCAGTGGTGGTTGATGCACGCCATCTCACTCGCTCGCGCTATTATCAAAGGTGCGTGTGGGGTAAGGTAATCGGTAGCCGGACCGCCAGCAGGTAGCACATGTTCTTACGCGTGGTAAATCAGTACATCCAAATTTTTTCACAAGAACGTACTAAATGTGTAAGTTATATGAAGATTTTCCAATCAAATGTTTGAAAAGATATGAAATATGGCATCATACTGATAAAATGCGTAGAGTAACTGAGTCATCCCTCATGGAAATGCAAGTTTTATTTTGCATCTTGGCAAGCTGAAGGTTAAGCAATGAGGACCTAGTAGGAAAGAACGAGGTACCTGCAGGAGTAGAGGCATTTTCTGTGGGTAGGCAATATGACTCTCCAAGGGTTGTATCGCCAATATAAAAAACCTTTAAAAAAGAATTGTGATAATGTTACAAAAATTATAGAAGCAAAGGACACTGCGTTTCACTTTCATTACATTTTAGTTGATTGCTAGAGCAGGTGTGAATCATTCGGCCAGTACTGCGATTGCTCCACGAGACAGCTTAGCCAACTAAACTTTGCGGTCTAAAAACGCACAATAATTCTCCGCCTAACGCAATTGCAAAATAATGATAAAATATATACCGAAGAAACAACAAATAAGTAGAGGTAACGGTGTTTTATCATTAGAGTGCTGCGGCTGGCGCAATATTTTTTATGTAATTTATGTTACGATTGCGAAACGGTAGCTAGTTTTTTGTGTGTCGATGGTGATTCATTATAAAGTGAAGGTACCTACTTACTTATGTACACGATAGTACGTATTTCCGAATTATTTTATTTATATGAAGAACAGATACGTTGAACCGCAAAAAATTACTTCTTCTTATTTCTTGTATCTTCTGTCACTCAATGTCATGTCAGAAGTCGGAATAACCGAAGAGAATGAATGAGAACTTGTATGAAAGTGAATGAAGCAAGAAGTGTTTTCCCTCTGCCTATCCCTGCAGTGAAACGGCGTGATGGTTAGTTAGTTAGTTAGTTCAGTATAAAATGTATCCCTATCATATCTTACTCTTCCTCTTCCTCTCCCCCTTCCTTCTTATTTTAATTTTTCTTTATCTTGTTAGCTTCATAAATGAAACATCTGTATTTAACCACTGTTAGCACAAGAAACTTTGTAGGATTACTTGTTGTTAAAGTTCCTTTCTACAAATATTTGTATTAAAAGCTTTTGTTTCTTAAAAATAAATAAATGTTTTCGTTATGCTCCTTTCTTCGTTCATTCGGTCTACATACCCAAACCATTTAAGCGTCCCTTTCTCAATCTTAATCATTACTCACTACAGAATGCCTTTCCCGTGCCATCCACCTACGTGGTTTAAATGCACGTGCAATAAATTATTTCAATTGCTTAATGCCCTTCGCCGGATATACATTTCATAACGAAATGTCGAGAAAAAATTTAGAGTGATTTTAAAAGCCGTTTGCTAATAATGAATGTAAAATCCATGACAAGTGATGTTTGCGATCATTTTTTACTACAAAATTTCTGTATTACTTAATATCCCGATATTTTCACTGAACATTTTGTTTCATAAAAATAATAAATAACTAACTAACTAACTAACCATCACGCCGTTTCACCGTAGGGGTAGGCAGAGAGGACGGATCTTGGCATACACTTCTTGCTTCATTCATCGTCTCATACATTCTCTTCTATTATTCCGACTTCAGACATGGCCCGACTCAAGTATTTGATTCACTTGATCGTGCCATGTCTTCCTCGGACTTCCCCGGCTTCTTCTTCCATTCACATTCGCGTCATACATTCTTCTTACGCTCCTTTCTTCGTTCATTCGCCCACATGCCCAAACCATCTAACCCTCCTTAATACTCATTACGCTTACATCAGCCTTGCATTCTTCACGAAATTCAATATTTTCACACGATCATACATGGTTTTACCACACATTCGTCTCAGAGATCTCAATTCATTTATCGTTATCCATCTTCTCGGTTTTAGCAATATCTGCATCCATATCCAATGAAGATGGCTGTACTAACGATAAGAGTTCATACTAACTGCGCAGGCGCAGATGTCTAGTGACCAGTCACTGGCCACCAACAAAGTTAAAATATTCTAACTGACAATCTCGGCCGGTGCTGGTCCGTGCATGCGCGGATACGTTAATCTTACGTACGCTGTAATACGAATATGTTGATAGATAATGTATTTAGCTAATGCGGTCGTGCCTGTACTGTACTGTTCTGGACTATGCGGTACTCGTGGATGTTAATAGAACTTCATTCATATATTTCTGCTGTACTATAGACTAAACAATTTTGCATATTTGTAAAAAGCATTAACTTTGTGGCTCGCCATAATTTACAATAAAAAACACATACATTTGTTGTAGACCACTTTTATTTTATTAAAACTCTACTGGTTTCGGAAGCACCCTTCCTTCATCAGGAGATCATATAATATTATTATATTTGATATTATATAATATTCTCCTGATGAAGGAAGGGTGCTTCCGAAACCGGTAGAGTTTTAATAAAATAAAAGTGGTCTACAACAAATTTATGTGTTTTTTATTGTAAACACTTTTGTATACCAAACACAAGAAACTTGTTTCCGAGTCGTGAGGAACAGCAATTTTATGTTTAATTTATTTATATCTTAACGCCCCAATGGGCTTTTACCCATTTTAAAATTTAAATGATTTTGTATACAGAAAGAAAAAAAAGGTTTTAGGTTAAAAAAAAAAGAACATGATACAAAGTAGGTATATACATAGACGGCCTCCATGGTCGAGGGGTAAGGCTCTCGACTACGAATCCCGCGGGTTCAAATCCCGGCTTGCGCAAGTAAATTTTATTTAATTACTTTGTGTTGTTTCACAATTAATTCATTAAAAATAACAGTGTATTTGCCCACGTTCCAGAGTGGAAGATACTATCAGTATCGCCCTGGTGAAAGACCACCATTCAGAATTGAAACGTTGCTTGAAATGGCTTTTAGCCGTGTTTGGTGACCAGATCTGAATAGCCAGGTATTTCCGTATTTCCCTACCTTCCTCTTCCACTTCTCCTTCCCCTCCCCAATACCTTCTGCCTCACAACAGTCCCCAATTGGGATTGCAATAGTCTCACAGGCTCCAGACAGTTGGGAGTAGTTGGGACTCTTGTGCAGTATTCATATAAAAAAAAATATATATAAGTGTAACATATTTATGATATGTATGTATGTATAATAATATATAAGTGCATGCCATAGAGAAGTTATAAAGGGAAAGGTTTTTAATTTGTAGATATTACATTTAAAAAAAATGGGAATAGCCTGATCTACATGATACGTAATGTACAAGTGCATAATATAATATAATATTAATGCATGATATTGTAAAATAAAATCAACGTGTTTTTATATTTTGGATGTCGTAAAAATGTATGAAATTGCATAAACATAATATAGTTCATGATACAAAGAAAGAAAAAAGAGGAACAAGCTTTTGGATTGTAGATACGTAAAAAGATAATATTAAAAAAATTAACATATAAAATATTTGCTACATCGTATTAATCATGTAATATGTATATAATTATTGAAAATATAATAAAATCAAAATATGTTTTACTCGCTGTAATCTGTAATCGTCATAGTAAGTTTCGTTTCGCCACAATTAAAAACCTACTTGCTTTCTCCAGATTTTATGGGCGTGAACTCTGTAAAAAAATGTTAGTGTCAATTGCAAAAAGAAATCAGTTTAGCAATACAAAGGTACTTTTCGCTCTGCTCGTTTTATGGCAGTTGAACACTTTGAATGAAAATAGGTTATAAAATAGTTATTGTTGCGATAAATTTTATTTAAAATGTCATATGTTATTTTAAACTAAGTGGTGCTATAGAAGTATGGACACGATGCCAAATATAACACGTAGAAACCTGTTGAAAAAATTGCTTTTAATAAAATTGACATTTCCTTTTGCACAATCAGTTAGGAAACTTTTTTGTTGTTGTTATTTTATGGCTTTCACCCATTAAAGGCGATTTTGGCCATGTTTAATCAGTTAAATTTTAATAGTACAGATTGTTCTTATAGTTAGCCTTTAAAAAAGATATAATATTTGGGAAAATAAAATTGAGGCAAATAAGCTACAGCGTAAATTTGGGTGGTGGTTAAAAGAGGGGTATTGAGACTTAGAAGGCAGGGAATACTGGTAGGGAGTTCAATTTTAAATTTTACGAATTCGTGCATTTAGTTAGGAAATTAGTCAATGATAGGACACAATAAATTATTTTACACAGTATCCTTTGACCCACAATCACAGTAAGGCGAGCTGACTATGTGGAATCTGGTGAGATGACTAAGACAACAAGTGTCACCTAGTCTCATTCGAGTTATGGAGGAAAAATATTTTTTTGGCGTGCAAGTTTAATTATGAAACCAAGGTTTGACAAGAATAGAAGGTTGTATCAATGGATACTGACGAACTTTTATTAGAGAAGCCATTTTCCATTCAGAGGACCATTGGAGTTTGTATTTACTTTTTAGAAAATGGAAATAAATTGTCTCTAACTGGAACAGGAATATCACTTAACGGACCGGGAACAGTGGCTTCCTTAGCAATGGAATCCGCCAATTCGTTTCCAGTAATATCTAGGTGTTTCGGAATCCAGGCCAGGACCACTGATGCACGCGATAGTACACATGGAATACAGGAGGTCCTTGACAGAGCAGAGGGAATCGCTATTAGATTTGAGTGGGGATGAACGCATTTTTTTTAGGGAGCTAAGCAAATTTGAAAGAGTGAGGGCGTTTCTAATATTGTGCGATTTGACGTGATGCAGTGCTTCTATAATAGCTATGTCTAACAATGAACCTTAAAAAAGTTAATTAAAAACTGTGTGTTTAATAATATTATGACCACTGACGTCAGAATTGATAGACTTGCCCTAACTATAATTTCGACGGCTAGAAGCAAAGGTCACGTGACACCCATTTTGACACCAGTTTGGTTTAATGCCGTTCACGTGATTTCGAGAGCGGTAAGCAAATTACAAAACCTTAATAAAATATTCTGTTTTGTAAACAAGTCAAATCATTTTAGTTAATTGACGTTTTACTTAAGTTGGCGTCACGCCTAGCACGCCTCCGCCCCTCTTATTTTGGTTTCTTCCCCCTTTTGTGTCAGGGCATTTCTATGTATTATTTGCTCTGTGATTATACCAAATATCAGAGAAATAGAAAATACACTCAGCTTCTGACATTTTCTATACATTGTGATTGCAACATGCTACACTAGCGCCTTCGCAATAAGCATATAGATATTTCAAAAATTAAAGAAAAGATTTTTGATATATTAAGCCAAAAGAAGTCTTAAAATGAGAAACTAAAGAATGTGTCTCATAAATTAATAAATATTTTATTCCCTTTCTAAACCACCAGACCAAAGGCGAATGGTGAGCGGTGAGGCTTATAACTTTTAATACAAACCTATTATCCTCTTTTATACATATTTTTCGTTTATTAGTAAAAAGCGGTAAAATCATTTAATATGTCTCATACATTAATAAATATTTTATTCCCTTTCTAAACCACCAGACCAAAGGCGAACGGTGAGCGGCGAGGCTTATAACTTTTAGCACAAACCTATTATCCTCTTTTATACATATTTTTCGTTTATTAGTAAAAAGCGGTAAAATCATTTATGTAGGTTACGTAATATTTATTTTTTTATTTTTGATTTCTATATTTTATTATGGAAAAATTTTTTTCATCCCGGGCCCCTAGAGGCGCTAGTGTAACATGTTACCTTCAAATGTCAGAAGCTTGGGGTGTTTTCATCTCGGATATTTGTTGAAACACATTAATAAACAAAATGATAGGCATCTTGGAGGCAACACCCCATGGCTCATGTGAGTGTACTTCCTCCATCCGGAGTGTAGCCTGCAGGCTGAATATATCCAACTTACGATAAGGAAAGGCAACAGAAGAAGTAAATAGGTTAATACATTGATAATAGAAACAGGGAAGATGGACCATAAGTAAATCGTACCTACATATATGTCGCCAGCATTGTTCACCCATACTGCTGAAAATTGTATCTATGCATAGCAGTGCCCCCCGCCTTTCTTTTTACGTAACACACCAAACGCATTACTTTCATTGTATTTAATTTTTTTTAAATTTAATGTAAATCAAATTTAATAATGTTATTATTAAGTTCTGCAAGTATTTTTAGTTGTTATTATTGTGACAGCTGTTTCGGCGTTCAAGGCCATTTTCAAACTGTGGTTAATCCACATTGCGACGACTTATTTATATGATTTAATTTACCCCCACTCCTTTAAAAAATTGGATGGATGGGTAATGATTTATTATCGGTAAAAACGATTTAGTTCGAAAGCAATTAAAATTCTGAATTCTGTGAGGTTTTCACATTTATAATGTGTTTTTACTCGTATTTAACTGACAATGTTTTCTTAATTGATTTATTTAAATGTGTTGTATTGGATTTAAAACATCCTTATTAAAAAAATTGTTTTGACGAAGAAAGGAATCTCTCAAAACCGACCCGAAATATATATATATAAATATACTCGTATATATATATATTTTTAATGATATTTTCACTTCTCCTACCTAAATAAAAACGTTAAAATTTCAAACATTTTAATTACTTTGGATGGAATAAATTATTTTAAACATACCCAACTTTTTCTTAGGCCTACGTCATCTTTGGGGATGCTGTTCAGGGGTCTTTTAGAGGATATGGAGGAGTAAACCTGGGTTTTGAAATGACCCATATTGTAGGAGAGAGAAAAAAGAAGCCTGCAGATCATTCCACAGCCGAGCTATTGAACACAAAGACGAGTTGTAGAAACTACCCGTTCTCATGTGACAAATATCAACCGTGTGCAAATGTTGGGCACGCGTTTGGCGTGTTTCCCGACTATGCACCGATGCTGAAGGGATCAATGACGCTAGTTCCTCCGAGCATCTTCAAATAGAAGAAAGACAGCATTCCCACCTGACGTCTGTGCTCCAAAGATTGCAACCCGTTTGTTAAGATAGCCCAATCTATCAAACGTAGCACCCGTTTCTGCAGAGTCAAGGGTTTTTTTCATATATTTTGGAGCTCCCGATCAGAAGTGGCTGCCAAATTCTACAGTGGCTTTGGCTTGCGATTTGTACGGAGTCAACAGTTGTGTACTAATGAATTGTTTGCCATATTATCTATGGCAAACAGTCATTAGTATAATAAATTAAACTGACACCATGTAGAAGCCTCTTACAAACGTGAAAAGTTTATTTTATTTTTCCGTTCATTTATTTTAAATTAACTCTTTTAAACATGCCATGAGCTATTTCATACTGGTATAATTTTAGTCTAGATGGAGTAGGTAACATCAGTGTCAGTTTTCACTGAATAACAATTGTGCAGTGAGCCCCCGTTCAAAACATAATAAAATAAAAGTAACGTGCATTATAATATAAGAACATTATAAACATAGCGTCCTTATAAACCAAGTGATAGAATACTACGATTGGAGAGCAACGCGAGATTTCCACAGGTGGTGCGTTGAATTGGCTCAGCACATATGGGCCACGATCCTGAAAAAATCTTCATACACAAAACCAAAACGACACAATCCCCCTGACGGTAAAATTAAATAATTTAGGGCGAACCATGTTGAAGTTTGTTCCAGAACTGTTGAATGTTTGAAGACACGTGGCCTCCGAAGTTCGACGTGTATCACCTAGATGGTGTCACTTTTCAAACCCTATCGGCCACCTTGCTGGCTGGCTAAGCTTTGCAAAATAAGGATGCAAGTATCTTACTATTTTTCTTTTTATAGTTTTTCTTTTTTTTTTTTAAAGAAAGACAAATATTCCCTGATTACGAATAACCTGACAATATTTGAAAATCTCCTACTACCATCACACTAAGTGGAAGATATTGCTTGTGTCGTAAATGGAGGACTTAGCCAGCCGAGGAATTGAACTCACGACGCCTGGGTGAGACCCAGACTCGATGCCAACTCAGCCACTGACCGGTCAATAGAATAGTTAATGTATTTGTTTTATTTTTTTGGTCCTGCATTTTTCTAATCGTTTACTTTTAATAGTATTTACTAACTAGTAAAACGAACAAATTATAAAAAACACATTCTTAAGTTAAAAAAGTTTCGAAAAACGCCGTATTGTCTCAAGTCATTAGTTATTATAGTACCCCTTCACCCAAATTTATTTAAATTATGTGAGTGCCGCTGTATTCGACGATTCACCGATGGACAGGTAATTTTTTATTGAACCCCCAGTTAAAAATACCACGAACGGTTACTGGCTAAGGTTAAATATTTTTAATCATAATATCAACAAAAAAAAACAACACAAGGAATAATTGACAGTGTCCAAAATGTGGATATTGTAAAAGTTCTATGATTAGATTATTTTATTTTATTTTTAAGAAGGGTACAAAAATGTCTTAAAACTAAGTCATACATTGTTAAGCATTATAACGAATAAGGTGATAAGCAAGACCCATAATAATAAAATACTATTTTCAGACAAATTGTTTGTTTGCCTCATCATCCCTTGTGGTCGAAGCAATTCCCAACCAACAACCAAATTTTTGGCAATCAAAGGGACGAACTAAATCAATTCTGACAATATTTCTGAACTTTGTAATAATGTTCGACTATTGCTTGATACTTTGTTGGAACTTGTGTAAGGTCGTGCGCCGCATCCCTGGTAGAGTCAGGATGGGGAGGGGCTATCGACAGAGCGGTTCAATGACAATTCAACAGACGTATGAATTGGCATACTTTTTAAAAGCGATATAAAGTCACTAAAAGTACGAAAAGAAGCTAGAAAACCAAATCCAACCTAACAAAATTAACCATTTTTTAAAAGCTAAAATTAGTTAGGTTAAGTTAGGCTATTTTTTTGTATTGGTTTTTTCATGCTCTTAACGACTACACATTACTTTTAAAAAGTGTGCCGATTCAAATGTGTGTTGAATTATTCGATCACTTCAACCAGCATCATACATAATCAATTGAGCTGATCCTTCCAAGAACTAGGCCGAGGATAAAGGGCACCAAACACCATGTACTTCATTCGCATACATTATTTGTTACGTACAGGGTGACCAACACTTGATGTGAAATATTTATTAACGTAATAGTAGAGGCGCATTCAAGTAAAAAGTTCATACAAATAAAGTAACAATTTTCAAAGTTACATAAAACCCAAAAAAGGCAGGAAAAGTACATATTTTGGGTTACAGTACAGCAGTGGCGTGCAGTCTATGAAAGCTGAAAAACTGTGCCTACCATACGAAAAACAAACCTCTAAAGAGAATATTATTATATACTCTATTTTGTATGTCACAATCATTCCACATATATTGATAAATTGTTTTTATAACTAATTAACTACCCAACCATTACGCCGTAATTATGAAGGGGTAGGCAGAGAGGATGAACCTCCAAACAACTCGATATTGGCATACACTTCATTACATGCATACAAGTTCGTACATTATCTATTGTTATTTTCCAACTTCTGACATGGCCCGAATCAAGTACATTAATTATTTGATTCACTTGATCATGCCGTGTCTTCCTCGCAAGTCACCGGCTTCTTTTTCCACTCACATTCGCGTCACATATTCTCTTTACACTTTTTTCTTCGTGTATTCGCTCTACATGCCCAAACCATCTAAGGGTCCCTTTCTTAAACTTACCCATTACGCTTACATCAGCCTTTCATTCTTTACAAATCGTAACACTTTTCACACGATCACACATTGTCTTACCACACATTCGCCTCAGAGATCTCATTTCAACAGCATTTAGTTTACGTTCATCCTTCCTCTGCCAGCTCCATGCCTCAGTGCCATACATCAGGTTTGGTATCAGCACTCCATTCTAGCTTGGCTTTTTTTGACAAATTTCTGTTATCGCCAACCGCGTTCAGTCCTCCGTTAATAGAGTTTCCTGCATTCACCCTTCTTTCAATATCCCTATAAGTCTTTCCATCTCTCGTAAACACACTTCCCAAATACACAAACTCATCCACCTGCTCCAAATATTAGTCATTCACATCTATATTGCACACTGTTTTCGTACTCTCTCTTTCAAACACCATGACTTTAGACTTAGGTACTTACATTCATCATTAGTTCATTCTTCATACATAGTTTGTATGAAGGTAGTTATAGAAGATTGTTTTTATATTTATGACAAATTTACACTTGGCAAGTTAATAATAAAATGATCATTTTCAAATATTCAATGCATAATTATTCATACCCGAAGTTGAAAAACTACACACAGCCTATATTTGATCATATTGACTGTAAATAGGTAAAACCTTCAAGCCACAATTTTTGGGAAGGTTTCTTTTAAGCGGTGTCAGATAGAATAATTTCCATTTGTCAATATTGTAAAATCATTTCAGTTAAAAAAGGGTATTTTTCATATTCAATACTATATCATAGTAAACCCATTTATGTTTACTATGATATAGTTTTAAATATGTGTCTCACAAAATTAATATGTTTAATATGTGTCTCACAAAATGAATATGTTTAATATGTGTCTCACAAAATTAATATGTTTAATATGTGTCTCACAAAATGAATATGTTTAATATGTGTCTCACAAAATTAATATGTTTAATATGTGTCTCACAAAATTAATATGTTTAATATGTGTCTCACAAAATGAATATGTTTAATATGTGTCTCACAAAATTAATATGTTTAATATGTGTCTCATAAAAATGAATATGTTTAATATGTGTCTCACAAAATGAATATGTTTAATATGTGTCTCACAAAATGAATATGTTTAATATGTGTCTCAGAAAATGAATATGTTTAATACATGTCTCACAAAATTAATATGTTTAATATGTGTCTCATAAAAATTAATATGTTAATATGTGTCTCACAAAAGGGGATTAGAAACCTCACATCTCATAATATTATAAATAGACATTCAATTGTTTAATTCAGTTCAGGAACAAATATCAGTTGCAAAATATTCATTTTTATCATCTCCCGGAAAGTTTTCATTTTTTGGCTGAAATATTTTTTTTCCTATTTACAGTCGACATATCAATGCACACCACTGCAGTACAGTCCATTTAAATAAAATTTAACTCATCGGTATATAACCGATTGGTTCAAAGCGTCGAATTACCACTCAGGGTTCAATTAGCTGCAAGCTTATTTTTCCATCATTGTACCAGCAACGATATCAGCTTTTCAATAACCATATGTATACAATTTTGGCAATGTCCATCTGGTATAAAATGACTTATCAATTTATTATCTCAAAGCTGTCCAAATATAAAGAATTTCCCGCAAAGCTAGGCCTTTCTAGGCTAAGTTATTGGAATCTTTTTAACCTCTAATTAATTTCCTTTTTGATTTCACTCTCAGAAAGTTTCAGTCCTTTTTCATGAAAAAAAAAACAATAAAAGACGATAAAAAATAATAGATTTGATCTATACATCTTTTCAATCACTTATCGTCCACATTAATCTGTCTGAAAATACCCTCCAACGACTTAAAGGTATATATCTCTGAATTTGTTGAAATGTGAAGTTGCTCTTCGGGGATAGATTTGGGTTTATCCAGTTTGATGCTTTTGATGGTCAAAGTTTTGAATTTGACTTCTCGACATTCGAACCACGTGCTGTGCGCTATCAGCCTTTGCGTCATTGCATCTGAAAGTAAATTAATAATGTTTTAATGATTAATCAATTAACTCAGAAGAAATGAGCTAGTTATCTATATTAAGTTCTGCAAGTATTCTTAGTTTTTATTATTGTGACAGCTGTTTCGGCTTTTAAGGCCATTTTCAAACACAGATTGCAAATTTTCAAAATAGCTGTCACAATAATAAAAACAAATAATACTTGCAGAACTTAATAATAACATTATAAAATTTGATTTACATTAAATAAAAAATAAAAGATTATAATTAAATGGAGTTCTACGAATTAAACAAAAAAAAACAATTAATAGCTGTCTATATTTCATTTCCGAACAAGGTAACGCTTCATACATTTAACATGCTATACCTATCTACTTTTAACATTTAATATTTTTATTATTGTAAAACAAACACGTCGTTTTGAACCACCAATTTATTTTAAATTCATAACCAAACCGGTTTCGCTCATGCCAAGCTTTGTCAGGGCAAAATGTAAAACTAAACAAAAATACATAGAGTTAGCATATGTGAGACGGTTCCAGGACAACTCAACACACGTATGAATCGACAAACTTTTTAAAAAGGACAATGAAAGTAGAAAAAAAATCTATATATAACATTTTTAGGTTTTTATTTTATTTATAATACATGTTTATCTTTATTTCAAAATTTTATAAATTAAAAAAAAAAAAAGCTTTTCTATAGAATTACCTTCCGTACAACAGGCACCTAAATGTATGATTAGCGTTGCCTAACCCAAAATCAAGAGAATAGATAATTAGCAATCTTTGTTAAGTTATTAGCCATCTCTGTAATTTATTTCAAAACAAAATTTCACCTACAATTTTACCTGCAAAGTAGGTTTGCGTCTTGATTAAACATGTTAATGGCCAGCACACAAAAATACACGTTCATGCATGCTGACACAAGCAATACTATGAATGTAATTTACCTACTGTTTTTGTGTTTAATTCGTAGAACCCCATTTGATTTTTTTAAAAATAATGTATATCAAATTTAATCATGTTATTATTAAGTTCTGCAAGTATTTTTAGTTTTTATCATTGTGACAGCTATTTCGGCGTTCAAGGTCATCTCAGATTAAATTTATTTGAACAATTATAAATTAATAAACGAACGAATGATCCTAATATAACGTCAATTAATAAAGTAAGGAAAATTATTTATTCACCACTTCTCAGTATGTTCACATTATCAAAACAATATAACACATTTAAATAAATCAATTAAGAAACGGCTTCCACGGTCGAGGGGTAAGGCTCTCGACTACGAATCAAATTTAATTAAATTAAATTAAATTAATTAACAATTAATTAATTTAAAAATAATATATAGTGTATTTGTGCACGTTCCAGAGTGAAAGATACTCTCAGTACCGCCCTGGTGAAAGACCACCATTCAGAATTGAAACGTTGCTTGAAATGGCTTTTAGCCGTTTTCGGTGACCAGATCTGAATAGCCAGGTATTTCCCGACCTCCCTCTTACCCTTCTCCTTCCCCTCGCCAATACCTTCAGCCTCCCCCAATTGGGAATGCCATAGTCTCACTGGCTTCAGACGGTTGGGAGCAGTTGGGATTCTTTTTTACATTTATAATGTGTTTCCCCGTATTTAAATGATAATGTTTTCGTAATTGATATACATTTGATTAAAATTAAATTTTTAAAAAAATGTACCATTGAGATCCTGCAGCCTCCCACTAAGCTGCTCCATTTGCACCCCCAGCCCTTCCAGTCCTTCCTCCTGCACGGGGTGGGTCTTAATCCTGTCCAGAACCTTCTTGCTCAACCCTGACATCTTTAGCCAGATTCCTATTGCGTTCTTGTGCCAAGGTTTTGTTCTGATGATGTGAATGGTGTTCAGTTTTCTGGGATATGTTTCCTGAAACAATTAAAGACAAAGGCTTCATAATAGTTTACAAGAGTAATCAGGTTTATATATATATGCACAACCACAAGATGTGCCAAGTGTTTGAAGAGCAAGAAATTAAAAAAAAAATCGGCACATAATAAAAAAATTGAAAAATTATGCATGTCTGAATTTTCTCAGTCCAATATCATTATATACTAGTGTTTCATTCAATAATTACTGATTTTATTATATTTCACCTGTAAACAACCAACTTTATTAGTATGAGAAAGGCTTGTAACGGCTAAATCCCTCAGTAGATGGCGTCGAGACAAATTATGTCTACATTTTATTGGTGAAAATTGCTTTGACTTAATAACAGTAATTATTGAATGAAACACTAGTATATATTGATTAACTTGGCGGGTTTGCGACAAGCCGACGTAGCTCAACGGTAGAGCGTCTGACCGGTAATCAGAAGGGTGCAGGTTCGAGCCCTGTCGGCGACATTTATCTTTTCTCGGAAGGTTTTTTTCAATTTGGATGAGTGTTTCAGGCTAATAATTATTGTTTAAAAAAATAATTGTTACCCTTTGCGCTATGCACAAAAATCTTGTCTTAAAAACTTTAGTTTATCAATTAATAATTATTATTGTATTGGGGCAGGACGGTGGAAGAAGGTATTACTCTAAGAGATGGTGATCAATTTATTTAAAAATTAGATACCAACATCCACCATGGAGTTTGTAACTTATAGAAATATATTCTCGACAAGTTTGTACAAGAACATTGGAAATTACTGTAACATTTCAACGTTTTATCACAATCAGCTTCCTGAAATCAAGGAAGTGCTTCATAGGATACGTAATCAATATATTTTGGATCAGATAAGAGCCACGGTAAGCGATAACACGTATTGGAAAATTAATAATAATAATGACTTGGCAAATTTTTAAAGCAACATATTAAAAAAAATAATTAGTATTTTGAACATTTTGTCTTTTTCTCCTTTCTATCTTTTATTTCATATCATAATTTTTCCAATTTTCAGCATGTTTATATACTAAATCCATATGTTTACACTAGACTTCATACAAAGTAACTCTACTCCATTGGTCACCAAGAAACAGGCAGCCGCCTAGTATGGTAATTTAATGTATCTACTCTATGTAAATGTGTTAATTAAATACCATGCATTTTATAAATAAATAAAAAACATTTTTATCAAGTACTAGCTGATATGTACCCGGCTTCGCTCGGGATTTTTTTATTTTTTCGGAATAAAGTTACGAAGTTGTGAATTCTTGCTTGTCGTTTGGATGCCATAGTTGATTTGAAAGTGAAAGTAATCCCTTGTGACGACTATTACTCTCTCTAAACAAAGAAACATTCATTTTAAAATTATATTTCATTCCAAACATTTATTTTTTCAAAATATATCTGAACAATAAAGATCTTAAGTAGGTTCCTACTTGTGTTTTCAAACGAACCTTTTTCTTTTGAATATGTAATATGTGGCTAACCAGAGTGGTATATCTATGGGCTAACCTCAATACAACATGGCGGATTCAATGTTTTTCATACTAATTTTAAAACGTTATCGCAACAGTTTCACATGTTGGATTTCATTCAAACCGCTCTATAAACATTCCTGGCACTAATAAGAACAAACTGTACTATTTTCAGTTAAACCGGTTCACTAATTTTCGAGAAAATCGAGGACAGATAGAAAAACATTCATTTTTATATATAGAGATTACCTCAGAGTGCCCAATAAAATAAATTGAGAAGTATCCTTATACTATTTTTATACACATCCAAAATACTCGGCTCTTCAGATATTTTGAATAATCTGGCAAGAAGGAACAAATTTATGAACAAAAAACATTCACAAGAGCATAACAAAAAAGTATTAAATTTCAGAAGGTTTCAGAATTGATGAAAACGATGATTTAAATTTAAACAATTATATTGATTTTTGAGTCAGATTCTGCATTATATTATAATAAAGCCCATTAGGGCGAAGTATTTCCTTAAGGTGTTTATGGAAACCAATAATTTTGTAGTTAAACAAATCTTTTAAACAAAACACTTCTTTCGCTTATCCCTTCATCGGGGTAAAATTTTATGTTTAATTTAAACCTGGGATAAACGAAACCGGTTGGTGATGAATTAATAATACTTAGGTTTTAATTAGAAAATTTTAAACTTCTTGCTGGCCTTTTTGTTGGCCAAGGAAAAAATATGGTTTCATCTTTATATTCTTCCGGGCTAACAAAAAGATTCGCTAAAAAATAACGGTAAATAAACAAAGGCCGAGATTTGTATATTTTTATATGTATAAAATTTAATCATATAACAGAAAAATACATAGAAAACAAAAAGGTATCAGTCGCATCAGGACCACTGTCTTAGCTGGACAATGTTCTAACCACAGAGCTAATGAGACTTTTAAAAATCGCAATTTTTATCTTCAATTAATTCCCATATTTTGGCTGCTATATTTTTGTATAATTTGCAAAGTTCTACCCAAATATATTTGCAATCTAGACAGTGCCTTGGATATATATATATATATATATATATATATATATATATATATATCCTATTTTTATTTCCAGATGCGACTGAGACTTTTTTTTTTATTTTCCGTGTTTTTCTGTTCCATGTTTCATTTGAGATTTGTTAATATTATCTGTTTATATAGCACAATGTGTTTTTTCAATGAGTTTTTAGAAAATATTGAATATATTTTTAGAATATTAATTTTTCAACCAAAAAACACATCACATACATTTTTTTACAATGCATCGCCACAACACAAGTAATTACATGCACAATTAGATCCGAGCTCAAACGCTAGTGCGTATCAATAGTCGATAATATTATACAGAATAACAATTACCACGAATTAATGAATGAACAGATTGTAATTCATTCAGTAAATTGTGGCGCCGTAGATGGATTTTTTTGTTGATATTAATAATATTTCTTTATCTGGTAACTAACTAACTAACTAACCATCACGCCGTTTCCCCGCAGGGGTAGGCAGAGAGGACGGACCAAACAACTCGATCTTGGCATGAACTTCTTGCTTCATTCACATTCATACATCGTCTCATACATTCTCTTCTATTATTCCGACTTCTGACATGGCCCGACTCAAGTATTTGATTCACTTGATCATGCCATGTCTTCCTCGGACGTCCTCGGCTTCTTCTTCCGTTCACATTCGTGTCATACATTCTTCTTACACTCCTTTCTTCGTTCATTCGCTCCACATGCCCAAACCATCTAAGCGTCCCTTTCTTAATCTTACTCATTACGCTTACATCAGCCTTGCATTCTTTACGAATTTCAATATTTTCACACGATCATACATGGTTTTAGCACACATTTGTCTCAGAGATCTCATTTCTACGGCATTCAGTTTACTTTCATCCTTCTTCTGCCAATTCCATGCCTCACTGCCATACATCAGGGTTGGTATCAGCACTCCATTGTGGACTGCTAGCTTCGCTTCTTTGGACAACTTTTTGTTAGCGCCAACTGCGTTCAGTCCTCCGTTAATGGAGTTTCCTGCATTCACCCTTCTTTCAATATCGCTATCAGTCTTTCCATCTCTCGTAAACATATTTCCCAAATATACAAACCCATCGACCTGCTCCAAGTATTCATCATTCACAACTATATTGCACACTGTTTTCGCAATCTCTCTTTCAAACACCATGACTTTAGACTTACTTACATTCATCATTAGCTCGTTCTTCATGCATACTTCATTCATCCTAGATACAAGGGACTGTAAATCTTCCATACTGTTAGCAATCAGCACTGCATCATCCGCATACAACAGGCAACATACTTTCAGATTACTCATTTCCGCGCCCAAGCCCACCTCTTTCAATTCTTGCATACAATTATCCATGTATAGATTAAATAACCACGGTGAGATTACGCAGCCTTGCTTAACACCTTTTGTGATGTCAAACCACTCCGTAAAGTCACCGTTTACTCTAACACATGCAACGCTTTCCTCGTACAGAGACGCGATTGCCTGTATGAGATTCGTATTCACTTCATACTTGGACAATACCTTCCATAATTTTTTCCTATCAACTCGGTCGTACGCTTTTTGTAGATCTACAAAGGCACAGAAGAGTTTCTGGTTTTTTGCCAGAAACTTCTCTGTTAGCATACGCAACGAGAAAATCTGATCCATACACCCCCTTCCGCTCATAAATGCACCTTGCACATCCCATATTTTATCTTTTGTTTTTGTTTGCACCCTTTCAATCAATATCCTACCATACAGCTTTCCAACTGAACTTAGCAGGCTAATAGCCCTGTGATTTCCACATTCCATACGTGACCCTTTACCTTTGTATAGAGGCATGATCACAGCCCTCCTCCAATCTAATGGCGTGTAACCCTCCTCTAAACACTGGTTAAAAAGCTTGCATAACCATGTGAGAATTATACGGCTATCTCCTTTAAAGTATTCAACAGCAATATTGTCGAAACCAACAGCCTTACCATTTTTCATACATTTAATCGCTCTTTTTATTTCATCCATGCTGATTTTGGGATCATTCATGCCATCGTCATTCATACCTGATTCGCCACTGGAACCACTTTCAGTCGGGTTGCTTTCAAAAACCTCTTCAAAATATTTCATCCATCTCACTTTAATTTCTTTCTCATTCGTTAACATTTTTCCATCTTTTGATTTTATCACTTTCATACATCCGCTTTCTGGACCATTTCGGGACTTTTTGACCTCCTTCCAAAACAGTTTAATATTTTCTTGGAAGTGTTTTGTCATTTTGATTCCTTCTTCCTCTTCCAGACGTTTCTTTCGTTCTTTCACTCCAACACTTACTCTTTTCTTACATCCCTTGTATACTTCTTTCGCTTTGTTCCGTTCTTCACTAGGAGCATTGCCAGTCGCTATCAGACATAACCACGCTTTCTTCTTCTCTGAGACCAGTACTTTAATTTCATCATCCCACCATGCATCGCCTTTCTTCCTACCTTGCGTACTTATTCCATATTCCTCTCTAGCAGATTCACAGAGACTCACTTTTATGTGGTTCCATGTTTCATCTATACTTGACCGTTCATTTCCTTCTCATTCAATCTCCTCTCTACACAACTCTCATACAAACTTCTCACAATATCGTTTTGTAGTTTTTCTATTTTGACTCTTGTTGGAGTCGACACCGTTTTCACTTTAGAGCGCCAGCCGCGGAAGAGGTTTACTTTCGACACAACCAGGAAGTGGTCGGTTTCAACCTCAGCCCCTCTGAAGACTCTTGTGTCTTCGGTAACAGCTCTCAACCTAGAGTCAATTACCACAAAATCAATAATTGACCTCTCATTTCCTCTTTCCCACGTATATTGGTGGATACCTTTATGATCGAAGAAGGTATTCGATACAAATAGGTTCCACTCTAAACATACTTCAAGTATTCTGTTACCATTGTCATTCGTTCTTTTATCCCCATACATACCTAAAGCTGATTCAAATCCATCCCGTCTAATTCCCACCCACCCATTTAAGTCCCCT
>JAHDVE020006065.1:0-14027 GCA_022606495.2 Halesus radiatus | reverse complement strand
TGAATACCGCACAAGAGTCCCAAACTGCTCCCAACCGTCTGGAGCCAGTGAGACTATGGCATTCCCAATTGGGGAATGTTGTGAGGCTGAAGGTATTGGGGAGGGGAAGGAGAAGGGGGAAATGAAGGTGGGGAAAAGGGTAAATTTATTATGTATTTAAATTATTCATAATCGCTTGTCAACAAAATAAACAGAGGAGTTTTGCATTGTAGCTAAAATTATGGTGAAAACAAAAAATATTTTCAAAGTTACATTACTGTATGTCTTTACAGTAAATCTTCATACGTTTAAAAAAAAAAATTATTTATAAAGACGCTTATTCAGCCTTACAAAAATCCAATTTAAAAAAATATATGTTTTCATATCTCTTTATTTGACTTTTTTAGTAGAATGAGGAAGAAAAAATCAACCGCACAAGAGTCCTCTGAAGTCAGTGAGACTATGGCATCCCCAATTGGAGTATGTTGTGAGGCTGAAGGTAGTGGTGAGGGGAAGGAGATGGGGTAGAGGAAGATGGGGAAACCTGGCTATTCAAATTTGGTCACCAAAAGGTCATTTCAAGCAATGCTTCAATTCTAAATGGTGGTCTTTCACCAGGGCTATACTGAGAGTATCATCCACTCTGGATTGTGCCACAAATATACTAAATATTATTTTTGATGAATTAATTGTGAATTTGAACCCGCAACCTCCGGATTCATAGTCGAGAACCTTACCCTTCGACCACGGAGGCTGTCAAATAAAAAGCTTTTCTGGGAAACTCCTTATATTATAAATACACATTTTTTGTCAATAGATAGACACATTACCTGATAAGATGGTACAATTTACAAAAACATAATTTTGTAAAACACAAGTAAGTTAATTATATAATTGAAAATACACTTTGTATATACCACTTTACTTAAAATATATAAATATTTCTACATGTTTCGATAGCAATGTTATCATCTTCAGGAATAAATGAATACTAAAAAATAATTTCAAGTATAGAAAAATGATAAAAAATTTAAAACAATAATTTAAGAATATACAAAATATGAGCATAAACAAAAATGAATTAAAGTAGGTAAGTAACAGATCAAAAATATTAATGACAAAATAATTATAAAACTTTGAATAATACATTTAAATTAGAAATATAAATAAAATTTATTATTATTAATATTAATATGAAAATAAATTTAAGAGATAGCTATTTTTAAAAAATATTTGATCATTTATTAAATTTAATTCGCTATTAACACTTTTTTCTTATTTCTAAAATTTCAAATTTATCTAATTGTAAACCAGTTGTATTTGTATGTAAAACTTTTAAACCTTTATTTATATCAAACTAATGATTGGTTTCTAAAATATGATTTGCAAATTCAGAATAGTTGTTATTATTTAAACATCTTAGGTGTTCCTTAACCCTAATACTGAAATTTCTACAAGTCTTTCCGATGTAAAAATAGTTGCAATCATTACAAATCAATTTATATATTTTAATATTTATATATTTTAAGTAAAGTGGTATATACAAAGTGTATTTTCAATTATATAATTAATAATGATGCCACAAAGTTATCAATCATTTGAAGAAATTATACAAGTAAGTTATACTGCCGTCGTAAATATAGTCACAGCCAAGAAACACAGAGTGGGCAGAACATCTTTTACGCCCCGCACATGAGAGGTTAATAGAAAATTTGTTGAAGTTCGTAACGAAATTCAATTTATATATAATTTCAGAGCTGTCTTGCTAGATGGCTGTGCTTTGGGTGGCCAAAGTTCCGCCCTGATGGACCGCAGAGTCTCCATCTCGGGGCTGGACCTCCTGATGGCCAGACTGGCTCACGTTCCTCCCATTGAGTTTCTCCCGCTAGTGGACGTTCCACCGACAGAAACTAGCGACACTTCTCGTCTGCCCAGAGTCATTAGGGAGCGCGATACGGAATATCAATTTCATAGATTGATTCTGTTTGAACGACTGCTAAGGGTTTGTAAATTATTTCATTTTAAATGATTTATACAAAAAACAAAGATACACACTGCCAACTCTTATACTACAAATTGAATGCAGACAAGAATCCTCTTCATTGAAGTTTGATTATCCTTGATTTAATGTTGACTTTGTTAACTATTGATTTTAGTTCAAATTCCTGCAGGTACAGAGACATTGCAACACTTATCAAACAATCACAACATCTATGGAAGTTAGCTTTGGATAGACTGTTTTTTACAGAATGTATTATACGCTTTTTGTTGGTTTCTTTTTCAGGGATATCCATATACAGCTTCTATTTTAAAAAGAGAAGCAGCTATTGACATTCCACCCCTAGTTCGGGGAAAGGTTTGGGCAGCCCTGCTAGATGTAAAGGGAGATATTGAAGAACAATACATCAGAATTGATAAGGAAACTCCCACACCAACAGATAGACAGGTAAACCACAAATGATTTTTTTATTATTTATTTAAATATTTATATCAAAGGAACACAGACCTACGTTAAAACTGGCAGTGGTAAAAAATATGTTATGCTTGATAACACCTTGTTTATTAGAAAGTTTTTGGTGTTTTTTTTTTTTTCAATACTCTTTTGCTACGTTCATTTGAAAGAACGTTAGGTCTCAAAGGGTGTGTTTCACTTAATATGACAATTCATACACTATACACCGTATCCGGAAAATAGTGTTAAAAGCAAACTGGTGAATCTACATCACATGGGGACCCCAAAAACTTTTCTTTTTTTTTCGATCTAAGTCTATCGGTTTTTCAATTTGTTTTAACCACATTTATTTTTCACGCCTACCGGTTTCAATTTTTATTTATTTTTTTACCTTTTCTTTTTTTTCGGCATCTTAAGGGTTAACACATTGAAGGACAGTATTTTATTGACAGAAGGATATTGCAGTGCATTTATTTAAATTAAAACATAAATCATTAAAGCCTAATTCATGAAAACTGGAATAAAATTTCAGGGGTGAGAGGAACGAGTTAAGTCGGAACGGGGAACACAATGCATCATCGGCGGCCGTCCGGCCGGTGATAAAATGATATAGTGATGTAAAACACCAAATGTCAAGTGACCTACTTATACTCGTACACGTTCTGCTCTAATATATGATCATTATTACATAATAATAATAAGAGTACTTCATTTATATAATGCAGTTTTGTAAAGGTTCACCACAAGTGCGCTTTACACTAAATAACCTAACCTGATATAAAAATAAATAATATTATGATACAATAATGTTGGTACCTACTTCCAGTGAATATATTAGCAAGATAAATATAATATTGTCCATTTTCCTTATTTTCTCAACTAGCATTCCGTCGAAATCGAAGCAACGCTTACCTAATCGACGTTAATAAAAACATTGTATATTGAAACGTCTATGGGCTGTAGTTTGCTTGCGCCTTAAAACATGTTTATAGTACTGAAAAAACTCATAGGTAATAGGTAAAAAGATTCTGTATACTCGTAAGTAACTGAGAAATACTAAACAGATTATAAAATATAGTAAAATGTATATTATATTATATGGACTTCAATGCGTATCAATCGAGGGAACTAAGTCTAGCTTTTTTATCATGCCCTTCGGTGTACATCAAGGTTCTCACCTAGGGCCACTGTTATTTAATGTTTATATTTATGATATCCACAAATGTTTTTTAATTGCTAATTACTCAGCAAACGCAGATGATAAAAAAAATATATTTAGTTGTCAAATCAATCAATCACTGCATCAAACTTCAAGATGACCTCAATCGTCTGTTTGTGTACTGCAAATTGAACAAATTAGTTATTAATATTTCAAAATGTAACAAATTATCATGACAAAAAGAAAATTAATTTTAATTACTCTTTAAACGATACACATATCACTGAAGTAGAATCTATTCGAGACCTTGGTGTAATACTGGATGTGAAATTAAATTTTATCAAACAATCTAATGAGGTTATCAATAAACCCAATAAAATGCTGGGATTTATAATTCGTATTTCAAAACCTTTTCGCAACACAAAGACTCTTTACATAGCGTTTATCCACTCTCACTTACAATATTGCACCTTTGAAAAAATGTATTAACTGCGAAAATTATTTGCTGGTTTATTGTTTTTAAAAAAAAAAACATATTTTCTATGTAAATATGATGATGTATATAAAAATATAAAAACAAAACATTTAAAAAAAAAACGTTTTTTCAGGTCGATATATTAAATTATGTACGGCAAATTTGTGTTCAACGTAAATTGGTTGTTTTTAATTTAATGTAAAGTCCACCATGATGGTTATTTTAATATATTTTTTAATTTTTAATATTATATTTTCAAAGGGGACGGGGTAAAACTTTTTTTTTAAATGACTGTTAGCCCTCAAATAATTGTTAAAGGTGCCTCTAAAATCGCAAAAAATCAATTCCTTTAATGGCCTAAATTTCATAATTTAAAACAGAAATAAAGAAAATACTTCTCATCCGTACTAGATATTTACTAAACCTTTAATTTTTAAAAAATATCATTCAGTTTGGATGGGTATTTTGACCTCAAATCCAAAATTAAGTTTTGTATGAAACAGGCCGCGCAGCCGTTCCCCTTAAGGTGTTTAGCAAACAGGAGATATTTTGAACATGTATTGCTTGATAATATTGTTTATAATTTATTATATACGTTATGAAGTATTTGTTGATTGTATGAATACAGATTGAGGTAGACATCCCGCGCTGCCACCAATACTGTTGGCTGCTGTGCGGCAGTGCTGGCCACAACGGCCTGAGGAGAATCCTGAAGGCCTGGCTGCTCAGCAACCCGCACTATGTCTACTGGCAGGGGCTTGATTCCCTCACCGCACCATTCCTGTACCTTAACTTTAATGATGAAGGTAAAACCCTACCTACAAAACTGTCATGTGAATAACGGGCATGTATGGTACTCTTTTTGACAACCATACATTTTCTTTTAAAATTAAGAATGCACACATCTGTTTTATTTTTTTTTTTGTTATTATTAATTGAGTTAGTTCATATTACATTTTATGTATATAAATTACATACATGGTTACATTTCATTCTTTATATATTTATATTTTTACAGTAAGAGTAACAATTCTTTTTCAAATACAATAATTCTTCAGACTTCAGGCATCTCATCATACATTTTCAGTCCTCTATGCATTAAGCAGTTCTTTGATTCTGTTTTTCTCTTTCTTTTTCTCATACGTGGTAATCTCATTCTATTTACATTTCTGGTTTCATAATTATGTACATATTTATTGAAAACAATTTCATCTATGTGCATGGATTTGAATGAATTGATGATTCACGCATAGTATTTTCTGGTATACCGGTCGGTAGCTATGTATGGGTTAATAATGTATTGGTGAGCAGAAGTTTAACAAGAAAATCTCACCTGCCAACTTGCCTACCAAGGTATCTCAGTTTCTTCATCCTCATCATCTTTATTACAGCTATTGATGTCTTCAGCTATCTACAACTGTATACTGTCGGTCTATTACAGCTATTGATGTCTTCAGCTATCTACAAATGTATACCGTCGGTCTAACTTTATTACAGCTATTGATGTCTTCAGCTATCTAAAGCTATATTTTTTAATTTTTTTTTACAATAACACTACACAGGATGCCCTGAGGGAAATATTTTCCCTCAAGGTCTATGTCATTTTTGGGGATGCTGTTTGGAGGGTTTTTTTAGAGGATAGGAAGGAGTGAATCTGGGTCTTGAAGAGACCCATGTTGTAAGAGGGAGGAAACACAGGGGCCGGCAGATCATCCCACAGCCGAGCTGTTGAACACAACAATGAGTTGTAGAAGTGACCATTCTCATGTGACAAATGTCAACCCTGTGCAAATATTGGGCACGTGTTTGGCTTGTTTTCTGACTGTGCACCGGTGCTGAAGGGATCAATGACACTAGTTTCTCAAAGCATCTTCAATTAAAATACCGGTAGAACAAGGACAGCTTTCCCACCTGACATCTGTACTCTAAAAATTGTAATCTGTTTTTGAAGATAGGTGAATCTATCAAACGGACCACCCGTTTCTGCACAGAGACAAAGGTTTTTTTTTCTAATATTTTGGGACTCCCGACCTGAGGTGGCTACCAAATTCTACAGTGCGGCGCACTTGCGATTTGTACAGGGTCAGCAGTTGTGTACTATTGTGTACTTCTGAGGCTAACTTTACTCTGGCTTCGATGGAGCCCCATACGTGAACTGGTCACTTGGGGTTACACCAAGCATATCAATGGAGGGTTTTTTTTGGGAAGATTGCTTCCATTAAAGGAGACTAAATTGTCATTTCGATCCCTTTTAGACATAACCAGACATGATTGGGTCTTTGAAACATTAAATTCAATGAGGTTATTCTTACCCCAAGAGGAAACCCTCTCTAGGTAACCGTCCATTCTCTGCTTCAAAGCCCCCCGAACCATTGGAGTTTGTGTGCCCTTTCGGGGCTTGTCAAAAAAATCTATCATGGGCTGTACTGTCATCCGCGTAACGATGAATTAGTGCTCATGTCAAGAGGTCATTGATGTGCAACAAAAACAAAGTCGGTGACAGAACTGGTCCCTGTGGGACGCCAGCATTTATTGAATGTGAGGAAGAGATTAAACTGTCAGCAATCGTTTGAATCAATCTCTCCCTCAAAAAGTCAGCAATCCACATACAAAAGGATATGGGAAGTCCGTAAGAAGGGACTCTGTTGACAAGTCCTCGATGCCAAACCCGGTCAAAGGCCTTGGAAATGCCCAGTAAGACCGTTTGAATCTCACCGTGACGTTCCAGGCAACGCCCCCAACATGTATCACATACGCGAGAAGATCACTGCATGAGCGGTTTCGCCGGAATCCGTATTGAGGATCGTTAATAATTTTGTTCTTCTCGAGGTATGTGAGCAGTTTGTCGTTGATCACATATTTCATCACCTTGGACAGAACTGATGTAATCTCTACGGGGTGGTAGTTGGCCGGGTTGGAGCAGTCACCTTTCTTTGGTATAGGATGAATGACCGCTTTTTTCCAACCAGAGGGCACAGAGCTACATTTTAGGAACATTTTAAAGAACCTTCTCAAAATTGGAGCAATTTCTTTCTTTTTTTTTCAATTTCAATCTCGGTCTTTCAACTATCTACAGCTATATAACATCGATCTAACTTATTTGCATGATTATAAATTTATTCTTGTACTCGTAGATAGTAAGTTATTAATATTGACTTGGTTTTGCCTATTGCAATCCTGCAATTGGTATTTATTTAGGATATGTTGTAATGTGGATGAAGCAAGGAGTGTGTGTTAGAAATAATTTTTAAAATGAATATTAGGAAAAATATGTCTACTCACCCCTACTACTACCCCTACTCCTACTTCTGCTCCTGCTTCTACTCCTGCTTCTACTCCTACTCCTACTCCTACCTCATTAAAAAAATGTTGATTTTATTTTAGCAAATGCATTTTTTTAATAAATATACACCTTCAAATAAATTATTTCATACTATCCCTGTAGGTACGTACCTCGAAAAATTGGGTATCTACCCTATAATTAAATTCGAATTATTCAATAGCCTGCGTTTTCTCATAGTGTTAGTATCTTTTTTTTCTCTCGGCTCCTGATTGGCTCGAACCAATTCATTCATAAATGCTCAGGGTGTTTCAATACCAACCTATTAATTTACAACTAATATAAATTGAATAAAAAATTAAATAATAAATTTTCGAGCGATCGTTTCTCAATCACCCCCTACAAAATTACGAATTTCGTTGGATGCTGTATTGCATTCCCGGCACCTGCGAACGCTACTGGGACACTATCGTTTGAAAGTAGAATTAGCGCCAGTTCAATCGGTTTTTAAATTTTTCTTTACGAATTTACTCTTGTTCTAATTCTCACCGCTAGGAGCGCCACTAAAAAATGATTTTTTATATTATTTGATAAAAAGATGTCGTTTTTTGGGTGTTTTTAAATGTTAATACTTTGATTTAATTTAGAAGCACTCTTTTCAGGCAGAGCAACTATGGCGACTATTTATTAACCTTCTGACATGTCTTTTAGTAAATATTATCCATTTATTTAACGTCCCCAGTTCCCGTCTCCGAAGGAATATCGGTTTCCATGATGCGATGTCGAAAATTTTACAAAAATTAACAAAATATTTTTAAACCGGTCTGAAATCAACCGCAAGTGACTGCATTTTAGGGGGTGTTCGCACCCGATTTGACCCACTCTGAGCCTTACTCTCTTCGAATGTCGATACGCTTACGGTGTTTTTTGCCATGCCAACGCGTTCCAGGTGTAATTTTGGCTGCGAATCGACCTTATTGTGTTCGAAATCAAAGGGGCTTAAGGTCTATTTTTGCCCGCAGGTACCTTGCTGAATCTCCGGTCAGACCATATTACTCCTTATTGTGTAAGGAATTAAAGGGTGTAAGGTGATTTTTCGCCGCAGACCCCAGGCATAATTTCAAAAGTTACCGTATTACTATATAAAAAAAAATAAATACTATTTATTGTTCTTGTTTCAGCAAGAGCTTTTGCTTGCCTCTCTGCATTTGTTCCTAGATATTTGAACAAATTCTTCCTTAAGGATAATAGTGCGGTTATCAAAGAGTATTTGGTAAAGTTCTGGCAAATGTGCGCTTTTCACGAGCCAAAGCTATCGAGCCATCTCCATCAAATACATTTTGTTCCCGAGTTGTTCGCTATACCGTGGTTCCTCACAATGTTTTCACGTAAGTTATTACAAAAAATACCCTATTAATCCATTTGATCATGACACAGATATTTTGTGATGAAATTTATTTCATTTTCTATTATTTTTCCAGATGTCTTTCCTTTGCATAAAATCCTGCACCTATGGGATGCGTTGCTGGTAATGGACGGGTCCCTGGCTTTGTACATGGGAGTTGCAATTCTCAGGCAACTCAGAGATACACTACTGGCCTCTGGGTTTAACGAATGCATTCTTCTGTTTTCTGATCTCCCAGAAGTTGACATAGAGCAATGCGTACTAGTAAGTTGATTTATTAACTAGCATCCAATCTGGTTTTCGCCTGTATAATGTTTTTGGGTGAATTATTTTCACCTGACAACACATATTACAACAATTTTTAAAGCTCCTCTCTTAAAATTGCGAAATGAATCAATTCATATCCCCAAGTCTCCTGTCACATTGGTCCACTATCCTTGTGACTTGATTTTTCCATAATTTTTTAAAAAGATTGATATTCACTTTGTGGCGTTATTATTAATAAATGCTATAAAAATTAATTTGTATTCACCACTTTATTTACCGTTTTAGTGTTGTACTGATTTTGCAAGTAGGTACGTAAAATGCTATAAATAATTTGTGTTGTTAGAAAATAAATATGGTATTAAATAAAAATGCAATAACTTGGGCAAATATCAACCAAATTTAGTGATTCTTTTTGCAATTAAATGTAAAAAGAATTGTATTCCATGCATCTATTAAAAAACTACTACTACTAAATATATAGAGAGAAAAATTGAAAATTATTTCTCTTCACAATTGTGTTTTCCCTTCGCAAATCCATGTAGTCCCTTCTTACAGTGGACGCATATTCGGAAAATTCACTTTCTATTCGCTTTCTATTATTTTTATTTTTTTTTATTTTTTTTTTATTGTATAATATTAATTATATACAGTGGGAACTTATACCCGCTAAGCCACTGCAAGTAGCTTGTCAGCAGGAGTTTATTTCAACAATATTATATAATACAACAATAAATTACAATCATCATACAAATTAGTACTGTATCAAATTATAACTAGCCGTTGGAAATAATAGCTAAATGCCGTCAACATATAACGCTATTGAAAAAATATAGCATTAACAGTTAATAAATTGAATATAGTATCGAATTGTAAATATTTCCCAATGGAGTCAACGAATCAGCTGGCCGGGTACCTATTGTTTTATCAGTATTATCGCCAAAAAAGGGGTTACCAGTTTACACTTCATGAACGATATTATGCGATATTTGGAATGTTCTTTTTATGACCTTGCTACTAGACGTTTGTTTTGGATTTCCGTATTCCAAACGGCCGATACGTAGCGCCAAGCGTCAAGGAAGTCTATCGTTGGGAAGCAAAAAAATAGCATTTAGCAGTATTTATCAAAACTAATATTTATCAATACTAATATTTTTCAACGCAGTCAACGAGTCAACCTGCTATGCATGCACCCGTTATATCAGTATTATCGCCAAAAAAAGGGTTAACAGTTTACACGTCGTGAGCAATGTTATGCGATATTTGGAATGGTTTTTTGGTTATGTACCTTCCTTACTAGACGTTTGTTTTGGATTTCCGTATTCCAAACGGCCGATACGTAGCGCCAAGCATCAAGGAAGTCTATCGTTGGGAAGCAAAAAAATAGCATTTAGCGATATTTATCAATTCTAATATTTCTAACAGGCGTTAGAAATATTAGTATTTATCAATCCTAATATTTATAACGCCTGTTGGAATATAATTTCAACATGTGAATATTTTTCAACGCAGTAACCTCTTTTTAACACTATTGGCGCCAAAAATTTCAACGATGTTACAGGATTATTATTACTATGTGTATGCGGGATATTCCCCGTTACAAGGGATTCCCTGATACGATTGGGATCATTATTTGTTCCTTTTTGCTGTTTAGTGTCGTATCGATCGTTTAGTTTGATTGTACTTGCTTGTCGCGCGTATATTAGATCTGTTTTGATATTTTTACTTTATATCCGAATTGAAAACACCGATTTTGCAAATAATTGAGGTTGGATTGGAATTTATTAATAATTTATAGTGCGTTTTGACTTTTCATAGTTAATATCAATAGAATGGAGTATATTTTTTTAGTTGACAATATTATGACGAAAAATATTGTATAATACCTACATAAATTAATATTTTATTTTACTGATTTAAAATATTATTAGTGCATATAATTAGACGTCTAGACTTTTTATTTATTTTTATTTATTTTTATTTATTAATTCATTTTTTGAAACATACATTCACACAAATAAGGTACAATGATTATAAACATTTTGTTGTTGTTTTTTTTAACATTAAATTATAAATACATCTGAACAACCTATGAGTAATGTATATAAAACAAAAAATCCCACATAGGCAAGGCCAGTGCGTGGGTATACCTGGTATCAGTTAGTTGCAGTATATTGGTTTATTTGTATTAATACATGGATGTTGAAAGTTAGTTAAATAAAAGATTTTAAGTTAGATAAGAAAACAAATCGAAAAACAAAGAAAGAAAAGTGGGGAAAATATACAGTTATAGCAGGAAAAAGTTGATATCTTTGGTTTTAATCCAGTTTTTTATTTCATTTTTGTATGTGTTTAAAGATAATATGTTTGGACACTTACATTCTGTAGATAGAAAATTAAAAATTTTGAGAGCAATAAAAAAGCATGTCTCTGCGCAAGCCTAGTTTTACACAAAGGTACTTCAAGTACGTTATTTATCCTGTTACTAGAACGATTTTCATTTTTTGGGAATAGTTTTTTTCTTGAAAAAACATATTTTAGGCACTGTAGACAATAATTTTTTCATATTTCTAACAGTTCAGCCTCATGGAATAATTGCATGGAGGGGAAAGTACTTTCTTTATGTAACATTATTTTTAGTATTAATTTTTGCGATGTTTCAAGTGGTTTAAGGTAAGTATTATATATACCCCCCCATCTGTATTTGTAACGTAGTATAAAATAATAATACATAGAAAACAGTGTTTACTACTTGTTTTCAGTTTTAGTGAAGATTGACTTGACAAAGAACAAGCACCCGATAGAATTTTGTTCATTTGGAACTACTACATCTAACGAAGTTGGACAACTCAGAACGGTTTCTAATGTTGGGTGTGCAGAAGCTCCTATTACGAGGGTTGTCCGTAAAATAAGTTTCCATATTTTTTTTAAAATAGGGAAATTAAAATTAAAATATTTTTTAAATTCTGGATCGTAGCTTGGTCTTCCCCCTCCACATCCCCACTCGGCGGACTCGCTGCGACGCGACAAGACTTTTCGCAAGAGATTTCGGAAAATCAAGCCGAATCTTTAGATCAACCGCTGTCATTTTGGAATGCAATAAACTCAGTAGTGGAGAATATTAAGCCATTGAATGATCCAACCAGTAAATTCCAAAAAGAACTAAACATGTATCTTGAAATGGATCTTCTCGATAGAAAAAGTTGTCCCCTGAAATTGTGGAAGGAACATGAAATATATTTTCCTAATTTAAAAAAATCTTCATTGAACAATGTGGTATTTTAGCAACCTCCGTTCCATGTGAACGAATTTTTCCCAAAACTGGACAGATCATATCCGACCGCAGATGCATTCTTAAGGCTGGAAAAGTGCGGCAGTTGGTGTTTTTAAACATTAATTCAAAAATATAAAAAATGTGTACGTGGCTTGTAAATATTGTACATAAAGAATGAAGTGGAACTTTTGGTGTGTAAAAATTTATTGTTAAAAAAATGCCATCCTAAATAGATCGAGCTTAAAGTAACCTATCAATTGTAAGTCAAAGTTTTATTTTTCGTAAATACGTATTATTTTGTTTATTTTTCAATTCTGGACACCATATTCTTACAATTAACGTTGAAAAAAATCAGATGCGCAAAATACTTGGACCAGCTTTTTGTACAACTTGAATGCTTTATGATAATAATAATATGTGTATGTACTTTATCTATAAAATATTAATAAAAGAGGTAAAGAATGAGGCTTCATCGAGTACGGAGCAATAGTAGACACAAAATCCAAACAGTCCTACGGAAAACGGGTATTCGGGCAGTAATAATCACCATCGTCTCGTCAACGTCGGCGTTATTTCCTATGCTTATTTTTAACAGTTGAAAATCATCAACGATAACGGCTTTGGCGTTTTATGGAATTATCGTCAACGCCCAGTACTAATACAAATGTAGGGCAAAATTATTATATTTAGGCGCTTGCATGTTGTGATCAATGTTCATAAGTTAAAAAAAAAATAATGGAAAAAGTATGACAGTTTTGTTATTGAGATACTAGAGTCCAATTTTATAACACCGATTTAAATAATATTATAAAAATTTCAATATCATAAAAAATATCAAAATTATAAAAGTACCAATATTATAAAAATATCAATATTATAAAAACATTAATATTACAAAAATATAAATATTACGTAAATATCAGAAATATCAAAGCATCTGCAAGTATTAAATAAATTGAGAAATGAAATAAATATATATATATATATATATATAGAGATCCCCTCTCGTACTATGTTGATCAGACGCGACGGTACGCCAGGAATTTGTTGATCCGTTGGAATTTGTTGATCCACCCTAATTTGTTGATCCAATACCAAATCAGGCATATAAACGTTGATCCAAAAGATCAACTTTCGTCACATAGATTTTGCTGTAAACCACGCCCATTTTTCCATCACATATACATTTTACACTTTTTCCCTTTGTTGATCCGATTTGAATGAACCAATCAGGGCGCTGTGTTTATCAAAGGCGTACACGTGGTTCTTCACTGTGCTCATTTGTTGATACGATTTAAATGAACCAATCGGAGTGCTTTGTTATCAACTGGTTCTTAACGAGTATAGGTACCGCCGCCCCGGAACGATTCGTTGAATTATCACTACCTTGACGATTTTTTTGCGAATAACGCACAAGAGTCCCAACTGCTTCTAACTTGAGAGATTCAATTTCGGAGGCAGGCGTAGACACCGCCACCGGAAACCATTTAATGGATAACCAACACCTCTGCCATAGGTCACCCCAATTGGTTCGCTAAGTTTGGTGACTTAGCAGGGGTGCCCGGGTTCACGGGGGTTAAGTTTGTGCAGTCTTAACAGTAGAGTTTGTATGAAATGATATATGATTTTTCTATGAGAATTCCGCAGAAAAGTCCCAACTGCACAAGAGTCCCAACTGCACAAGAGTCCCAACTGCTTTCAAAATGGTAGATTCGATCTAGGAGGCAGGTGTAGGTACC
>JAHDVE020006064.1:0-61534 GCA_022606495.2 Halesus radiatus | reverse complement strand
CAAATTTCTATAGCGCAGTTTTATGAAGGTTCACCTCAAGTGCGCTTTACACTAACTAACCCAACCTAATATAATTGTCAAATAACAGATATATGTTACTACCCAGTATATCTGTTATAGTATATACGCAAATTAAAAGCATGACACACAATATTCGGAGCAGCCGGCTCACTTACATGAACAATATCTTCTTCAATGATTACATAAATAAATCAACGGAATGTTACCATGGTTTCATTCTCAATTCAGTTTACTTCAAATAATTTTTTTTCAGGTTTCTTCTCCAATCGAAGGTTAGTTATCACCAGATCAGAGTTTAATAATCCACTCTTAATTTTTTCCCGTTATGTCAATATCCTAATAAAGGGCTGTAAAAGTTTTCGCTCAAACGAGCTAATCATGAGAATGCTTCTTACGAAAATAAAAGTACGCGGTAATATTTGTAAAATAAAACAACGGTTGTTCGTTGAATGCGGCCTTTTAAACAGACTTACTTCTGTCTGAGCTCGCGAAAGTCAACACAGACCCGCAGTGGCTAGGGACAGTGTAAATAATGTTTTTTTTTGTCTTGGGCCATTGAAACAAGCCTTCTCCAGTGTACGCCCCATTATACAGAAAGGATTGAGAAATTATAAAACCATCAATCATATTAGCAGGTGTTTGCATAACATATGGAAATTGGAGATAGGTAGCTGGAGAGGAAAAAAATAATAGATATTATATAAATACGTTCGTACCTACTATATAACCTGAATTAATAAATACTTTTTCCTTCCTTTGTTTAATTAACACTTTTAAAAAAAAAAAAATTGTGAATAATTTGATCCACAAGCTTCGCGGTATAAGCGTGAAATATGTTGTACAACAAAACATCCCATAATCAATAATGTGCCGAGTTTCACGACTACAATATAAATTTAAATCTAAAAATATCACATCTGAACTCAGTAAAAATATGTGATGATTATTGGTATTGACAGCCTGTCTATTCATAAAGAATATTTCCGACACTTCCAATAAATATAAAAATCACAAATATTTTTAAATCCCTGAAAACCGGCTTCCATTAACATAATAACACACAATGCTGGTTTTAAATTTCTTATCCATCCCGCAGTGAGATAGGTTTGTAGGTAGGTAGTGTCGGTCGCGAAGTAAAAGTGAATTGTGAAGTGCTCTCGGAGGTGACAAGTGGAAGGTCGGCCGGAAGTCTCGAGGCTTCAAAGGTCGGGAAGGCTCTACTCCTGTCTACCCTGCACTACAGTCTATAGCCTACACTTCTTGTCTTTAGCGGAACGGGAGGGAGGAGAGTTAGAATATGGTAGATAGAGAGAGGGAATTGGATTGGAGACATTTTGATGAACAGATTTAAAATGAGTTATGAAGGTGCGAGGATGATTAAATCTGATCCGTCTGGAGTGAAGTAATAATGGTTGTATGTTTCATCAACCTTTTAATATCATATTTTATTAAGCTTTCACTGTAAAAAAACGTTAATTTAACATTGTGAATGGATATTCAAGGGTGTATTCCCATCGACTTATCAAGACTTATTAAAACGGACTTTTCGATATTGATTATTAATTCAAATAAACTATTCCAAAATCAATATAATAAAATAGGATTCACAGTAAGTACATTGTTTTGTTTATTTTCATATCTTCATTTGCTATTTGAATGATTATTATTATTATTTTTTTTAATTATTTACTTAAATACTAAAGACGCCTCTCAATCAATATTGAGAGAGACACCATTAAATCATTTTTAAAGCCGTACATTCATAACAGTGGGTAAATTAATTTAAATATGTATTTATTTATTATTTAAACGGCCAAAGGGCTTTTACATACAAGTACGTCTTTTTTAAATCACATAAAAAATAAAAATAGAAAACATGCACAAAATTAATTACACTTGAAATAACATTAAACTGCATCGAAGCTAAAAATACACAGAAATATAAAGGAACAGAAAAAATAAATAATACAATATCCACAAATTCAATATTAACATTAATAACAAATAAATAAATTACAATAAAAAACACATAAATTTGTTGTAGACCACTTTTATTTTATCAAAACTCTACCGGTTTCGGAAGCACCCTTCCTTCATCAGGAGAATATTAAAACTAACTTATGATATAGAATATTGACAAGACATATAAATTTTAGTTGTTGGAGTGGGGGGTAAGCAAATGGGTAGGGGTAATTGTAGGATTTCCGGGAAGAACAGAGTGATTTATTGGGAAAATATTCAGAATGGGACTAAAAGATAAGTTAATTTGGTTATTTAAAATACTAGCATTATTATTAAGGGATTTTCTAATTTTGAGTGCTTCTAAGTTATCCAATTTTTGCTTTTATTGTTACGGTGAAGAATTGTAACCCCTGTGTCCTTGTTAAAAGTTAACAAGGACACAGGACATATTCTCCTGATGAAGGAAGGGTGCTTCCGAAACCGGTAGAGTTTTGATAAAATAAAAGTGGTCTACAACAAATTTATGTGTTTTTTATTGTAAATTATGGCGAGCCACAAAGTTAATGCTTTTTACAAATATGAAATAAATAAATAATGTAAAAACTTGTAGTTAACAATAATTTATAAACTAGGTAGAAATAATTCGTTCATACTTTTTTTTTAAATTTGTCAAGTTTAGATTATTGTTAAATACATCCAAATCATTTAAGCATTTGTTACCAAGACTCTGTAAGCGTTGAATAGGGGAATGCAAGCTGTAGTTGGAACAGGATATACGAGATATGTTAATGTTTGGCTTGTAGTTCGTTTAAGTATTTATAGGTTGATTAAATGCACGAGCTCAGAACAATACGACATAATATCATTAAACTTCTATGAAGTATATATAAATACGTGCGGTAATTTTATTAGAAAGGCAAAAGAAATCTACCATAGAGATAAAATCAAAGGAAGTAATAACAATCCCAAAAAATATGGCAAATCCAAGAGAAGCCACAAATACACAAAATCTTAAAAACAAACGGGACATAAGTAAACTCTGTATTGATCGAAATATTATTGACACCTCGAAAAATCCTAAGCTCATTGCGGATCACATCAATATTTTTTTATTAGCATTGGCCCAAACCTTGCTTCCCGACTACCAATTTGTGAAAATGGTCAATTTACTGAAACGGGAGTTCAATATCCCAATATTTGCTTCATTATTAAAACTGCGTTGGGGGAAAAGATTCTAAAAATAATTAACTCTCTAAAAAACACATCTTCTGCTGGAATTGATGGGATAACTACCAAAATTTTGAAAACGCTATCTCTGGAAATCGCATTTCCTCTAACACATATAATAAATCTAAGTATTAATCAAGGACACTTCCCCTCAAACCTGAAATAAGGTATTGTTATTCCTATACATAAAACCGGGAACAAGACAGATATAAACAATTACAGACCAATAACTCTACTGACCAGTGACCAGTGACCAGTCTGTCTAAAGTATTTGAAAAAGTTATCCATGCGCAGTTGGTTAAATTTCTTGTGAGTTCTAAACTGCTCTCAGAAAACCAAAACGGATTTCAAGAAAATAAGAGTACCTCAGATGCTATTGTTGCTGTCACAGATTTCGTTGTTAAAAACCTCTATAAAAGCAAAAAATGTATTTCAATATTCTTAGACCTTTCTAAAGCCTTTGATACAATATCACACAGTAAATTTAAAAAAATCGGTTTTACGGGGAACGAACTTAATTTTTTTAAAAGCTACCTTAATGGACGTCACCAACAAGTGAAAATAAATAACATTCTTAGCAACCAGTGCTCAACTGACTACGGTATTCCACAAGGAAGCATATTAGGACCGACTTTGTTCCTGTTGTATATTAATGACTTATGAAACCTTAATATTCAGGAGAAAATTCTAAGCTTTGCTGATGACACTGTCTTACTTTATGAAGCTGACACTTGGCTAGATGTTTTCAACAAAGCTGATACGGATATAAGAATAGTTAAAAAATGGTTGGATGTAAATACGCTCACACTGAATACGGAGAAAACTAAATATGTCACATCATGCATAAATATTACAGGTCAACCACAGGAGGATTTCTCTATTTAAATACATACATGTATGAATCTGAAGGGAAAAATGTCGCTAGGTCCTCAGAGCATCTTCCATTCAAATACCGGTAGAACAAGGACAGCATTCCCACCTGACGTCTGTGCTCCAAAGATTGCAATTCGTTTGTTTAGATAGGCGAATCTATCAAACGGATCTCCTGTTTCTGCACAGTCAACGGTTTTTTTTCAGATATTTTAGGGCTCCCGACCAGAGGTGGCTGCCAAATTCTACAGTGTATAAAGTAAGTAAGAAAAACCTGCCACCATTACAAGAAGGGAAATTTAGATTTCAATAGTAAGTACCTCAGAGAATGAAAATGAATCATCACAATTGTTTTTTTAAGTAATTCGTTTTTTACTGTCAATATGTATTAAGATATCATTTCAAACACAATAAAATTGGGAAGGGGTAAATAAAATCATATGAACAAGTGACCTAACTACAATTGGAAAATGGCTTTGTACGCCGAAACAATTTTCAGTGTTATAATCTTCCAACTTTCTCTTTCACTATCCATTTTTTCTAGCCGCTGAGATACTAAAATTTTGTATGCATACATTGCTTTGAATTTGAATCTAATCTCAACCACAAACTTATCTGTGCAGTCAGTATCATCACTTCTGCGGATCATATTGTAGATTAAATAAAAAAAACTGTTTAATGAAAGCGTTAATAGTTAATTAAATATTATCAATAATTAAATATTATTTTTAATATTATTATATTAATATATTTATTATTATTGGCAAAAAAAAAAAAAAATTTATTTCTCATGTAAATTTGTTATTCAATGTTTTATAATTAAATTTTTTTATTTTTCGTTTTTTTTTTTTTAATAAATCTTTTGAATAATTATTACCTTCTTTAATCAATTTTTGTTTATTTTTATGATTTGTCAATTCTTACTTTATTGTGTTATGTGTTTATGATTTGTCTATACTTGACATTATTTCATAGTATTCTGTATATTCCTGATGAGGAAAGCATCATTTTCTAAATATATTGATATATACTCGTATATCAATAAAGTGGTGATTACAAAGTAATTTTTAATTTATTTATTAAAAAAATGTTTCCTTATTTTTGCCACCTGCGGAAAAGAATGTTTAACTTCAAACTGGTATGTTTGTGTGGCAGGTGCAAATAACATTGCATTCGTAGTTTAGTCGCAAAACACGCCTTAAATGTAAAATTCCTTTGTGGTGTATTACTTTTGTCCATTATTTTTACGATGACTTTTTCCTACAAATTACCAGCTTTTCATTACATGCTTAGCAGATTAGACAATATCCTATCCAAAAAAAAATTTAACAAACAATTATTTATAATTAAACAGATTGCAATCAGTAACGGTCATAATACTAAGTTAATAGAAAATATGTTATAAAAAAAATTATTTCACCTCGTATTTATCCACAAATATTATAAAGTGAAAAAACATTATTTTTGAATAATGATAATACAAATATATATTTAAAAAAATCCCAAATACTATCCAACCAGTTTTTATAATAATAATAAATTATATTTTAAATAACATAAACAACACGATTGTATTTTTTTCATGTAGGAAAAGGCTTCAAGAAATTTTAATGCTACAGTTATGGAGCACCTGAGGAGTTTAAGTAATAATAATTATTCTGAATTTGCAAACCATATTTTGGAAACAATTACTTCTTTGAGATAAATAAAGGTTTAAAATTTTAACACGTGAATACAATTAGTTTATAATTAAATAAATTAGAAATTTCTTACATTTATTTTCAGATTAATATTAATTATAATATTTAGAGTATATTATTAAAAAAAATTATAATAATAAAAACTGTTTTTAATTTATTTTTCACGGCTTGTTAGTTCTTGATTGTAAACTTAAAAAAAAACTACACTATATAATACTATAAAAATAATTATTTTTATAATTTCAATTAATTACTTTCATCACTTATTGTAATTTTTTTATTTATGTTTGTAATTTGTCTATTCGTACCTTATTATTTTTCTGTTTATTTATTGTCATTATCTCTTAGTACCTTAGTACCCAAATCATTCCCGTTATTTTTATTGGTATCATACTTCGACTTCTGCGAACTGTCAATATCATCGTCAATTAATTCCCATATATTTTAGCTGCTACCTTTTTATAACTACAAGATTTCGCCTGAATTTAATTGTAATCATTAGA
Organism: Halesus radiatus; assembly: GCA_022606495.2. Taxonomy (NCBI): domain Eukaryota; kingdom Metazoa; phylum Arthropoda; class Insecta; order Trichoptera; family Limnephilidae; genus Halesus; species Halesus radiatus. The sequence goes on along the minus strand of JAHDVE020006064.1, from coordinate 55,251 downwards.
TAATGCCTTGGATGTACCTATCCGATTTTATTTTATATGGGACATAAACATAGAAACTTTGCACAAGATACGTTCATATAACTTAACCTAAACGACCTAAACTAAGCTAAGCTTAACCAGATTCTGGAGAAACTTATCCTCACAAAATCAGCCTAACCAAACCCAACTGTTGCAGACGTATGGCACGCAGGCAAACTGTAGGGGCAGCTGATCCCGATCTGCGAAGAAGGCTGGAGGGAGGGAGACATAACCTATAGTTTCTCTCCGAAGGGAGACCGATACCGACAAATTAACGACTTTGATGTTGCACAATATACTCGTACACTTTTGTGCAAAAATTTCCAATTTGTGCAATAGAAATTACGGCGAATGCTCTGCGGTCCTCGTCCGTGGTTGATGCGAAGGTCTGGGTCCAGTTGGTAGTAATAGTTGGTTCCAGGGTCAGCGGTGGTCAGAATAAAGAAGAAGCCAAGGTGAGGCAGTCGAGGTACAGAAGTGTTTGTCGGGGCGAGAGTGGTTGGCTGATTGACAAAGAACCGTTTTTGGGTTCTATTTGTACCCCCTGAGAGGCGCTATCCCGAGCGCTCTGGTTGGGTTTACGCTACCGACACATTTCGGTACTGGTAGAGTCGCGAAAGTTTATTAAACAACACTTGTCTCCCTCGCACCGCATTAACTCGCTCTTTCCTTTTATTTGGTTATTCATAATTAGCAGTGACGGGACACTTCTCGCCACCTGCACACTATATTAACAAGTTTGCACAAAAGAACAACGTTTCTTTTGGCTAGGGGAGCCGGAGAGTTTATGAAAATCAAACATTTATTTTACACTTGGTCCCGGCCTCGTACAAGTGCCTACAAATATAATTAATGAATCATTATTCTGGAATAGACCAAGAAGTCTAGATGTCCGACACACTAACCTAACCAAACATAGACAAAAAAATGTTGAAAATAATACACACAATTTTTACGAGAAGTGTCTTCTAATGTGTTACACAAAAATAGTACCAACACAAGCACCCTATAAAATAAAGAGAAATTTCTGAATATCCGTGATTGGTAGTTTAATAATGAATTATAAGCAATAATTTTCCACCTCCGAAGGGCATGTAAGGTTAGTATATGAATAATGTACTTCGGATGTATCACATCATCGCCCTTTCGACATTCCGCCTTCACGCTATGATTGATCGACCTAATTACTTACTTTCTTATTTATAACTACCTAATGAAATTAAAGTATTCAAGAAGGATTTTCGTAGTTAGGAATGGTTATGATATTTCGTGCCTGCTTCCAATTTATCTCACTGCCGGGCTGTGAGTTGAGTTGATGGAATTACTGTATTCTATGTGATTACGAAACAAGAATCTCAACAGATCTATTCCTAATACAGGAAAATCACCCTAGTTGAAAAAATTTAAATTTTCTTTCTGAAGGTTTAATTTTTCTTTGGAAAATACGTAAAAGTGGTTCTATGGCACCCTTAAAATTGGAGAAAAGTGTCGCAGGGGAAGGAAAAATCCTTCCAGTAACGAGTCTGCGGAATTATTAATGTTGGCATCATGAAATTTACTAGGCTCCGTTCAGGAAAAATTCCGCTAATCTTTTCCGGGCTGCAATATGTAAAGCTATTATTGCATTGTATTGCCAAGAGTTAAGAAATTCATTGTGGGATCATATACAGTACCTGCAGTACAGTTAATTAATATTTAAGATACATAATTAACATTCACAGTACTTTAACAACATTTACAACACAAAATTTGCATTTTTAATGAAGACATATCATTGATACATTATAATATAAGTGTACAGAGACTATTAATTAAAAGTAACACATCACTGGTACATTATATAGTTATACTTGTTACAGGCAAATCACACCATTAATCCTCAAGGTATTTTTTTCGAATAATAGAGTTTAAGATAGTTCTCTTTAGTTTATTTTTTGTATGACAGATTACTCGATCATTTACAATCCAAAATTTTAATTTTAACATTCTTAACATTTGGGAAGATACGAAAAGTTTTAAGGTTATTTAAAGAGAAATTAAATATATCCACTGTTTTAGAAATTTCATTATATAGTACCATTTATCTTGTCATGCTATGCTGTGCTAGAACATCTGTTCTTTCGTCTGGTACCTTGAACAGGTCGTGGTGACGACTACGGCTCAACTTTTCAGGTAGTTTTCAAGATGAAAACCACCCTCGCATAGATGGATAGGAACCAGATAAAGACGACTACAATTAGTACAGATTAAGTTTTTCATGTCTCGTAATTTTCATCACGCGCTATTGAGCTTTGAATGATTAAATGTACAAGTCTCCATTTCGATTATTCTATATTTTCTTGAATTTTTCGATAAGAAGAAAAATAATTAAAAATAATGTTTACATCCGTGGGAAGCTGAGAAGTCACTTAACTACTTATAGGAGATATTATTTTTAGGATTATCCTAGACAATAATATCTGGATTGAAAATAAATTCGGGTAGAACCTTGCAATCATGCATAAAGTAAGAAACCAAAAATATGGGAATTAATTGAAAATGATATTGTTATGTCTTTAATTGAGGTATGAAATCAATAAAAATGACACAAAGTAATAAGGTCTCATTAGCTCAGAGTACTAGTCTCCGTAAGAAAGGTCCTGGGTTCGATTCCCAGGTGCTCCGATACCCTTTTATTATCTGTGTATTTTTCTGCTTCTTATTGCAAATTCGATTAGTTAATATTATATTCAATATTTAAAAAAAAACATTTTAATTAGGATGACAAATTTCAATAAGTTATTCCAATAAATTGTTATTTGTATTTTAATCGATTTTTTTATCGACAATATGTACAATAGTGACGCTTCCGACCGCACTGATACATTCGTAGATACAGTGGCGTGCATTGCATCATCTTCCGTTGATTGTTGCGGCCAACTGAATTAATGAGCGTACAATTTTTTTTTTTTTTTTTAAATTATTTATTCATCCAAAGAACATAAATACATGCATGGTAAAATAAAGAAAGGAGCAAAATATGTAGTCCTGCAAAGCGGTCACATGACAGCTTGTCTGCAGGTTCTACAAAGATTAATTAGTCCTAATAATAATAGTAATACATACAAACATTTCTTTTTCTTTTTGGTTTAATAAATATATATTAATCTTAAATAAAATAGGTACTTACATTTGACGTTAACATTATAGGCACATTAACTTAACCATTAAGTATACATAGATAAAAATTCAAAGATACAAAGATAAAAATTTAAAGATACATAGATTGCTCATTTAAAATCCATAACTTCATCAATTTCACGCAAAGCCTCTCACTTTCCTCCAATTTATAGCTTTCATTAAATTTATTGAAAATCACTGGCACTATGTATTCAAGAGTTCGACCTCCATATTTATTTGAAATTTTTGGAATTTTTAGGCCTCTTCTTTCAGTGAATCTAGTGCTGTGTTTGCGCACCAGTTGCTTTTTGTATTGGCTTTCTCCCGCGTTATCTATAATAGTGATGTACCATAGGAGACCTATTACAGGAAGTAGGCCCTCAGCACCGTATAATATTTTTAAATTTTTTCTTTGTCTGTATATCTTTGGTGTGACAATTTTTTTAACTATCGCAGTTTGTAAATTTTGGACATACTTAATATACGTAAAGCTTGTGTGACCTCAAGTTCGTATTCCATATCTCAGAATGGATTCTACCATGGAAAAATATATAAGTTTAAGTGTGCCATGTGGCAAGACAAATTTATAATTTATAAATTCCATAGAATAAACGCGTTTTGATCAGAAATTTTTCGTATTTTTTAATATATTTTTATGCTTCATTTTTCTTATGGTAGGCATTGCTTTTCAGCCTTTATAGACCGCGTAGAGACTAGTTAATACTTCTCTAATTTGGAAATAGTATGATATGAATGCATCCATTTTTCTTCCAACATTCTCGTTGCTACCGCAAACGTTGGCAATTATTTTCTGTTGACTCACCATAGGCTTGGTTTTGTACCTTTTCTGTTGTGGTTTAAATAGAAAATTTCCGTGGTTGAATAAATAATTTGCCGAATGTATTTTTCTTTCTTATTTGCAGAAAGCAAATAATTCTAATATTCTACCGGTTCAACTGCGTTTATTGAAAATCCAACAGATTATTTTCTATATTAAAAATACATTCTAGGTGCATTTACTTACCATTTATTCGGGGCAAAGCATATATATTTTCTTAGAAGATTTTAGAGTCGGAGTTAACGGTCAGCACCCGAAAATCCCAAACTCATTACATTAATGCGGTGAAAATCTTCAGAGGATTATATATACCTATATTCCTCTGTATGTTTCGAATCTATACATTTATTTATGTTATTTTTCTATCGTTTATATACGTATTTTATGTTTTTATATTTTCATTTACATATTTGCTTTGAAAACTCTGTTAAACTAAATATGATGTAGTAAAAATTAACAGTCCCAAAATGAATTGAATTTATAACCCATTCCCATGAGTTATAAATTCAAAATTGTGGTATGTATCTAAATTAATTAAAAAAACTATATATATGTAAGAAGGGTAAAATGAGTTCAAATTTAAGAAGGAGGTGACGAAATACGTAAAATGCAATTGGTAAAGTTTAATGTTACGTATTATGAATTAAAATTCACGTTTTCTTTTGTTTAAGATATTTTAAATATTTTCAGAATACACATAACCAATGTACATAATATGTTCTATTTTAGTTTAATTAAATTAATTAATAAAATATGCGTTTTGCAGGTTGGTTCAAGAAATACTATGAATGATCTATAAAATGTTTCAGGTTTCAAAAGACAATAATCCTGAAACTGTAATATTTTAAATTCTGTATGACGTACGAGTATGTACTGAAATTTTAGATATTCAAACTGCATCTATTTTAAGAAATATTGGAACGTATTTCAATGAATTTAAGGATTATTTATTTATTGTGTAATTAATAATTATAATGTAATTAATACGTGCTATATAAACAGGTGCAAAACACATCACAGTAGGTTCAATGATAATATATCGAACAAATACAGGAATAATGTACAGTTTGTGAAATATTGTTTGTTAAATACAGGAATAATGTACAGTTACAATTATGTACAGTTTGTGAAATATTGTTTGTTAAATACAGGAATAATGTACAGTTATAATTGTGTACAGTTTGTGAAATACTGTTTGTTAAATAAAGGAATAATGTACAGTTACAATTATGTACAGTTTGTGAAATATTGTTTGTTAAATACCAGAATTAAATACGTATAAACCTTTCAATAAAGTATTTTTGTTGTCGTAAATTTTAGAAAACAATTTTTTTTCTTTGATCGTCCAATATGTAGATTATTTGTTTTGTTTACTACAGAATATAGCTACTGCTTGAAGCCAGTGATACTATGGCATTCTCATTTGAGGTATGTTAAGGCAGAAATGAGAGGGGAGGAGAGGGAGATGGGCATGTGGAAGGTTGGGTAGTACCTGGCTATTTTGATCTGATCACCAAAAATGGCATTTCCAAGCAACATTTCGATAGTGAATGATGGCCTTTCATCAGGACACTTCATTTAAAAATATGTATAAAAATATTACTTAAATCTCTTCCCATCGTGCCACGGAGGTCATCGATCCATGTTATTCTATCATTCATTCTGAACACACGATAATGTGATTTAACTCAAAATTAATAAAAATGAATAAATTAAATAATTGTATAGGTCAAAGTAAGCCAGTCATGAACAACCCTTTTAGCCGAAGAGCCATTTTATTGATTTTAACTTTACCCACAGCTTGACGTTGTGATTTTTGTAGTCTATAGGGTCCGTAGTGTAGTTTTTAAAATGAGAATACCGTTCAAGAATACAACTTACATACGGCGAATAAACGAAGCACAGACGAATTTTTTTTCCAACATCAAACCAATAAATATTTATTGATTTTTATCATTCTGAAATATTAAAGAAAATGAAAAAAAAAACGTAAGAAAGACCGCTCCAACCTGGCCAACTACCGTCCCATAGCGATCACCTCAGTTCTGTCCAAGGTGATGGAACGTGTGATCAACGACAAACTGCTCACATACCTCGAAAAGAAGAAAATTATTAACGACCGTCAGTACGGAAGCAGAGAATGGACGGTTACCTCGAGAGGGTCTCCGCTTTTGGCAGCCACCTCTGGTCGGGAGTCCTAAAATATCTGAAAAAAACTCTTAACTGTGCAGAAACGGGCGGTCCGTTCGATAGATTCGCCGATATTAACAAACGGATTGTAATCTTTGGAGCACAGACGTCATGTTGGAATGATGTCCTTGTTTTACCGGTATTTTAATGGAAGATGATCTGAGGAACTAGGGTCATTGATCCCTTCGGCATCTAGTTAAATATTTTGATCGTAGCACATGGAAATCAGAACGATTGCTAATAAATAAGAAATATAAAATCTCAATTCTGTTTTAGAAACAACGTTTGACCTACCATTATAAAATGAAATCCATTGAAATGAAAAATACTCCGCAGGCAATATTTCCATTAGGCCAAAGATCAAACCAATAAATACTGTTGATTTTTATCTTTCAGAAAGTCCATTTCCAAACAACATTTTGTTGCAAAATCTTTTGGAGTTTTACAAAACGTTATTTTTTTAAATGCATCAAATGTTCATCGTATAAAACATTTTTTCTTTAATGCTTAACATTTTTTATCAGAGCACTCTTGTCGAAAAGTTCCCATTTCTCACCAGAATTACCGCAAACTGCTTTAATTTTTTTAGTCAAGTGAACCGTACGAAATGAGCTCGTGGCTAGCTGGTTGTGTACCACTGATTTAAACACATAAAACAATATTGCAACGATAATAGAAAGTCATTTATAAAATTCAAATTAGCAGTTAGTACTATCTACGACACCTAGGTGTCTCTGATGGAATATATTACATCTACGGTCTACTTATAATCCTTCGCTAACAAATTTCTGTATCGACGTATCTATTTATAAAACGTGACCTTTCTTTATTTCCATTGTTCAGTTCAAGTTTTTTCTTATAACCTCATTAGTTCAGAATAGAGATATTTTTATAGTACCTGTAAAGAGATACGGAGAACGATTACTCTGTAACAACATTTAGCGTGGGTTTAGGTATACGAAACAACTTACTATTGTTATTATCGGACGGTGGATTGCTTGGAAACAACCACCTCTTTTAATCGAACTGTTCATTTCTATTCAGAGACATTGATAGTTGATTATCACTTGTCTTGAGATTTAATGCGGTGGTAGAAACTTCGGGTGACGTAGGTATGTACTAGGGGATATTTTGTTTCGTGGTAAATTGGCGGGTCGAAGTCTGAAGTCGTATAGTAACTTTTAACTTAGGGGTGTCCCTGCCTCCGAAGTCTCAACAACCCCCAAATTAACAATTTATTAGCAAAATACATTTATGAATGTCATTGGGGATTAAAAACACATAAATTTGCACTGTAATTTATTTGCCCAAATATTATATCCTGTTTAAAAGTAACTAATTTTTAGAACAATCTGTACTATTAAAATCTAACTGATAAAACACGGCCAAGATCGCCATTAATGGGTGAAAGCCATAAAATAACAAAACAACTTTTGGAGTGGGTTCCGGTATCTTCGAACATTTTTGTCGATATCAATTTTAGGAATTATTATTATCAATTAATTTCCATATTTTTATAAACAATAATTATTAGCCTGAAAACACTCATCCAAATTGAAAAAACCTTCCGAGCAAAGATAAATGTCGCCGGCAGGACACGAACCCACACCCTTCTAATATCCGGTCAGGTGCTCTACCATTGAGCTACGTTGGCTTATCGCAAACCCGCCAAGTTAATCAATATATACTAGTGTTTCATTCAATAATTATGGTTTTTTATTATATTTCACCTGTAAACAACCAACTTTATTTGTATGAGGAAGGCTTGTAACGGCTAAATCCCTCACTAGGTGGCGTCGAGACAAATTATGTCTTCATTTTATTGGTGAAAAATGTTTGACTTGGCAAATATTTATTAATTGATAAACTAAAGTTTTTAAGACAAGATTTTTGTGCATAGCGCAAAGGGTATCAATTATTTTTATAAACAATAATTATTAGCCTGAAAACACTCATCCAAATTGAAAAAACCTTCCGAGCAAAGATAAATGTCGCCGGCAGGTTGAAGTTTCTTGTATTTTTTCGGCATTCACTATATAGCAATTTCTAGACATTTTGTTTGGAAGTTTTAATTTACCATGTACTTTTGCTATTTTTGAATAAATAAATTCGCTACCGGTTTCGACACAACCGTACCATTGACGAGCGTTCTGTTTTAAGAACGCTCGTCAATGGCACGGTTGTGTCGAAACCGGTAGCGAATTTAGTAATCCAAAAATAGCAAAAGTACATGGTAAATTAAAACTTCCAAACAAAACTTATTGAAGCATAATAATAATGGGTTTGAGTGGAATAGCAAAGACACGATTCTATAAAAAAACTTGCAAAAATGACACAATTCGTAAATCTATGGAGTAAATGCAAGGATTGGGGTAAGATATTAAATGCCGTTATATCGGGCAGTATAGGGCCGACCGACCGGATATTTATGATTTGTTTAAATGTTGATAGCCCTTACACGATTCCATAAAAAATGATAAAAAAATCTACGCAGAAATTGTCACCGTTGGGGTGGGAACTTAAATGCTGTTATGTCAAGCCCCATGGGACCGATCAACCTAAAATTATGGATTTGTGTTTATTTCTATTTTAGCGACAGTTATCTTTTTTTATTATCTGTGTCTAGATTCATTGTAATTTTTAAAATATTATCTTCATCAATGATTAAATATTACAATTCGGTTTATAAGTTTCAATAACTTATTCCAATAAATAGATTTTTTGATAAACAAATGGGTTGTTCATATCCCATCGAATTAAAATGCAGTATATTTTCTATGCGAAAAATACTCCCAGAATCGCTCTGGTGTAAGACAACTAAAGTATAGAAACATTCCTTTCATGATTAATACATTTAATTTAATTTTAATTTCAAATTTAATACATATTTTGGACAGAGGGATGTTAAAACTCATGTTGCAAAATTTTATAATGCCTTAACAAATCGATTTTAAAAAGTTACAGAAATTAATATCCTTAAAAATAGAGTCAAAACATGGCTGATAAATCTGAGTGATTATGTACTTGCAAAGTACATAAAATCAAATTAAGATAAATGGATAATTACATAAAAACACTGCAGTCCGCCTCAGAACAGTTCTCCCTAGTGAGGAGGACAGTGTACACTGTGACTTTAGACTTCTGTTATAATAATATGCTTTACTTACTTACTGTTCTTATAATTATGCTTTGTACCTGGAAATTATTATTAAGTCACGTAGGTGGAAATTTTTTAAATATAAACTAATAATTTTTTTTTTTTAATTTTTTAATTTAAAAATATATATCTTCAAGTTATAACATAATTATTTCACTTTCTTAACTTAACTGCATATACACATTATATTAATTAACTACACCCACATTATATTAATTAACTACACGCACATTTCACTTTCTTAACTTAACTGCATATACACATTATATTAATTAACTACACCCACATTATATTAATTAACTACACACACATTTCACTTTCTTAACTTAACTGCATATACACATTATATTAATTAACTACACCCACATTATATTAATTAACTACACACACATTATATTAATTAACTACATACACATTATATTAATTAACCACACACAAATTATATTAATTTACTACACACACACATTATATTAATTAACTACACACACATTATATTAATTAATTACATACACATTATATTAATTAACTACACACACATTGTATTAATTAACTACACACACATTAAATTAATTTACTAGACACACATTATATTAATTTACTACACATATATTACTTTTTAAAACTATTGTAATTTTTTTTTAAATCGGTTTATTTTCCGATATTCATTAAAACATACATGAGTTGCGTTCGCGCAAGTTCTTCGATCACCTACGTCCAAATAATGAGAGCGATTATACGCATCTCCCTTGTCCCCTAACCCGCTTGTTTTACCTCCAGCCACGAATACAATTAAAATTACTACCGAGAACACAAGTTCCGTACAAGTATAATAATATGGAGTGAAACGAGTGAAGACACAATTGAATTATCCACAGTGAATGGTGAAATCGGTGAGTCTCTTTTTTACCACCTTCCTCTATTATTGTTCCTCAATGCTATGCCATAGTCGCTTGCTAAATACTTTTAAATACAATTCGCAACTGCAAAACCATCCTGATCATTACGATCAGGACTGGCAACCATAGCACCCCCACCTTTGATTGGCTCCACCGCAAGCACCAACTTGTGTATATTTAAAAAGAAACTTTATGTTGTTATCTTTTAAATAAATCTCTCTTTCTAAATTATTTTTTTATCTAAATTTAACTGGGTCATTCCAAAAAAATACTACGTCTTCGGGTAAAACAGGATGTGTTTCAAGGTACCGCACCATGTAACAGTTGGTCGATGATTGCTAAATAGCGCCTGGGTAAGTGATTATCAGGAGAACATAGGCCATATATCCTCATTTGCATATCGTCATATTTTGCCTATAATGAACATGGGAAGTACTACAGAGCAAAATGTTCAAAATATATTCAAGGTAGAATACCTTACCCTACCTATTTTAAAGAATAAAGAAATATGTAAACTGTTTCCAAAACAGAAAAATTAGAATAAATTGTTGCGGGAAGTCGAAACGAGATCAGTTCCAATACATGGGCGTCATTTTGAACAAGATTTATTACAGTTTCATGCAATAATACAATAACATTGTTATGTAATCAGATATACCAAATAGTTGTTTTGTAATGTAGGTAATGGATATGTGACAAAAAGTAGGTGTTTACAAATAGATTTTTGTAGTAAACAATTGATCTACTTAAACTTGTAAGGGTGGATGAAAATATCGCTTAGGTAATTTAATCTATCGGACAGCAAAAGCAAAATTAAAATTTCCGAAAAATTTGTAAATAGATAAAAGAGACAAAGAGAGATTGTATGGAAGCACGCTGACTGTCGCCGAGCTACGACCAAACTGTATGGACTATCAAAGCAGCTATGTGTTTGGTGGTTTGATGTGTAGGTGAAAACAAATATGGGACGCCGCTCTACATAGATGTGATTTGCGGTAGTATGGGTGAACGTTGATGGTGACCCGAGTTTTTCGCCCAGTTTCACGCTAATAATAATTCATGGCCTATCTCCTTTATTTTTCTATTTTCTGTGCACGCACATATCATTTTCCGCTATCCGGTTAATGATTTATTTGATAGATATATTTATTACCTGAGCATAGAAATATCATTAGCTCTGTCCACACACCGCGCTCCTGGCGTGTGAAGCAGTTCCCAATCAACAAATATTTTGTTAGCAGTCAAGAAGGCAAAATAAATCGATTGTGGCCATAGTCATATTTCGGAACTTTGAATTAATTATCAACTATGGCTTGATACTTGCTCACACATGTCTAGGTCGTGCGTAGCACGCCTCTACGAGTCAGGACGGAGCTATTATCATCTACCATTAAAGTCAACCCAACTACTGTAAAGTGCGAACATAATTACATATCCCTTACCTCTGTCGATGAAATATTTTCGACAATAAATTAAACTTTATGTCCCATATAAACGCAATTAAAAATAAGGAAATTAAAATTCTTGGCTTCGTTCTTCGAATTTCCAGGGTATTTAGGAATAATTCGTCCTTAAAAACTTTGTATACATCTTTAGTTCATAGTCAAGTTGAATATAACTCCTCGATCTGGTCCGCCATTTTAAAATACATACAGTTTAAAAAGAAAGAAAAAAATACGTAAATTCCTAAGACACATTATTTATAAACTCGGTATTCCCATTGAAAGCATTAACTATAATTACTTGATGAAAGCATTATTTCCGACCTGATATTTGTGTCCAAAATTGTAAATGGTAGTATAGACAGCCCTGATTTAAATAACCCCCAACAATTTCATGTACCTACGAGAGCTACTCGTTTCAAAATCCTTTTTAAATGTAACAACACCGGGACTGCGCATTACAAACACTCGCTTGTACCTAGATTACATAAAATTAGTAATAGATACGGAGATGTGGTTCATCTATTTGACTGCACGGAAGGTAAGTACAAGAAGGCCAATTTATCATATCTTTTCAATCAAAAGAAAGTGTACTATATGTTTTATATGTACGCATTTATTTTTCTGTTATCTCCTTCATGAACTTCTATTCTTTGCATGTCATTGTAATTTAATAGTAACATTATTTGTGCTATATTCTTATGCTTGTAATGCAATTATTATTTATGGTATAAACGAGTATATATATTATATATATATAGAGTATATATATTTACCATTTATGTTAAATAAATAAATAATTATTTGACTGATGACGAATAATTTGCTTTTAATCAGTAATGGAACCAATATTGTTAAATGGTTTAAATGTACAAAACTAATTTGCGACCTTCGAAAGAGTACCACTCTATCTTCCCTTATTACAGATATCGGATCGCGATAAAATGTTTTTAAACTTCGTTAAGATGTTGCCTTCGAACGGAATTATTTTGCCCCTTAAATGAGAAATTATCTAATTAAAGGCCTTGGGATAAAAAAAATGAAGACACATATTTTGAATAGGTTGGATAATTATTTTTTTTCAAAGAAAAGTATTGTCGGGCGATTGATTATTGGTAATTATTTTTTAAATCACAGCTCGTTTTAATTGGTAAATGATATTTTTTATGAAACACTCAATACGGCATCTTTTGATGACATCCAATTGAATTTGCGAAGTCTTCAAATCAAAATTTGAAAATGGTTTCGTAATCTAAAAATTTTCCTTTGATTTGTAAATTTCAGAGAGAAAATATTAACATTTTACATATGTATATCCCGTTCCAACTACAGCTTGCATTCCCCAATTCAACGCTTACACAGTCTTGGTAACAAATTCTTAAATGATGTGGATGTATTTGACAATAATCTGAAATTGGCAAATTTCAAAAAATGTTCTGATGAATTTCTAATTAGTTTATAAATTATTGTTAATTACAACCTTTATTTATTGGTTGTTATGAATATTAATATTGACTTGATTTTGTGGATATTGTATTATTTATTTTATTTTCATGTCAAGTGTAATTAACTTTTTTGCATGTTTTCTATTTTCATATTTTTGTTGGGATTTAAAAAAGATGTACTGTGTGTAAAAGCCTACTGGGCGTTCAAATAAAATAAAAAAAAGCTATCAAAATTTCAATGTGAAAGAGCTCACCGTTCTAGAGTTTTAGGAGAATCGTATACAGATTTCTAATTTGTTGTTAAGATTCTCGTTTCCCGAAGACTTGTTCCACACACTTAAAATGAGCTGCCATAATCTAAAATAATCTCTTTTACTGACATCAAACCGTGAAATAAATCATTTATTAAAAAAAGTTAAGTACTTCAGAGCTTCTGCTTCATAAGAAAGATTGATTGTAACAAATGTGTATTTAACTGAAATTCTAAAACATTTACCGAAATATTTTACGAGGACACAAAACTGTAAACAGAAAGACGACGACAACAAAAAACGAAACAGTAAGCGAGTATAATATAGATCTCTTAATACAAGTATATAAAATAAATAATAAACACATACATACACAGAATTCACTAAATGTCACCAGAACACGCACTATACACAACGTGAAAATATACATTTTCACACCATACGAGTACATACACAATATGGCAAGCAATCCATTACCTACGAAGGGTCAATTTATAAAATTGCCTTCGAGACGAAAAGAAAATCGAAAAAAGTTTATTTTTATTTTTATGTGATACCACACAAGAGTTTCAATTGCTCCCAACCGTCTGGAGCCCGTGAGACTATGGTATCCCCAAATTTATAAGGTTTCAAAAGACAATATTTCACAAACTGTACATTTTTTTTATATGAATACCGCACAAGAGTCCCTACTGCTTCCAACCGTCTGGAGTCAGTAAGGCTATGGCATTCCCAATTGAAGAATGTTGTAAGGCTGGAGGTATTGGGGAGGGGAAAGAGAAGGGGAAGGGGAAGAGGAAGGTGGGGAAATACCTGGCTATTCAGATCTAGTCACCAAACACGGCTAAAGTTATTTCAAGCAACGTTTCAATTCTGAGTGGTGGTCTTTCACCATGGCGATACTGACAGTATCTACCAGTGTGGAAGGTATTACTTTTTTTTAAATAAATAAATTGTGAAATAACGCAATTTAATCAAATAAAATTTACTTGCGATTCGTAGCCAAGGATCGTCACCACTCCACCACGAAGACCATTGGGTATATTTAAAAAGAAATTCCTTCTAAATTTAAATAACTTGAATGTATTAAATTTGTAATCAATTTATTTAGGTAATCATTCTAGCTAGGTGAAAGTGTAGGTAATTTTATTGTTTTTCTTAATAAATAAAAAAATAAACCTTAAAGCATCAGTCAATGGTTTGATTTAGAGCAGTTTCCTCGTTAAAGGATCATTTCAAAGATCAGTTCAAATTCTAATGACGGTAAAAATATTTAAAAAAAAAAAAAGTTTTTGTAGTAAATTTCTTTCCAGTTGCCCCCTAGCCCGCTGCAAGCAAAAGTTTTCCAATCTAAAACAATCTCGAATGGTAGTCAGTTACCTCCGGGAATTAAGGCGTGGACAAGCATCAAAATCGTGCCCATTTTTTGCACACTTTGATTTTCTTACCCTCCTTTAAATACCTTTTCATTATGAAATTTTCCATAAAATTAAAATATTTTATAATTTATTTATGTTTTCCCACGGGATCGGGTTCTAAGAACTTGTTTTTCAAGCAAATGGAATTATTTGACAATTTAAGGAAATAAGGACGCCAAAAATTTGAACATTTTGGTTTTTTTGTTAAAATGTCACAAAATAGGAGTGATTGAACTCTGTCACAAGATTCAAGAAAAGAAACCTGGAGCAATGCTGAACAAACCAAAGCTAGATTTCAGGTGAAGAACAAAGGATGGCCAGTCTCCAGAGACTTCAATTGGTTTCACACTTAATTATAAGATTCTTCATGGCTAATAGCCATTTCTAGCAACGTTTCAATTCTGAATTGTAGTCTTTCACCAGGGCTACACTGACAGTATCTTCCAACCTGGAACGTGCGCAATTATACTGTATATTATTTTTAAATTAATTAATTGTGAAACCGACAAATTAATTAAATAAAATTTAATTTCGCATGTCGGGATTTGAACCCGCGACCTCCGGATTCATAGTCAAAAGCCTTACCACTCGACCATGGTGAGGTAATTTGAAGGTATGCGAATACAGAGGACTATTCTATACTGTAGGCTGTAGGTATTTCACATTTAGGCAGGTACATTATTCGCAATTTATTTCCTCCCATTTATCTCTATTATGCTATAGTATATTACCTGCACTAGTTATACCGGTGTCCCCCACTAGTGGTACAAGCGGGAAACTGGGGAATCTACATCATATAGAGAATTCCAAAAAATAAAAATAAAATCCCAGTTTGATTTTTTCTGAAACGTTATTTCCAGTTTTTTGATAACCAAAGGGTTAAAAAAACCTTGTGAGTATACGCTTCGATGCATTTTAAAATTCAATAAACAGCTGATATTACATTTTACCCTTAGAGTGACAGGTATTTTATTATTCTTATAAGATTTTACAAAAAATCACTCTTTGGAGTTGATATACTAAAAAACGAAACCTCAAATCAAAAAAATTATAGGTACTTAAAAATCGAATCCAAATATGATGTAGATTCACGAGTTTCCCACTTGTACCACGAGTTTCCAGACACTTTTTTTTTAAATTTAATTATCTTTACAAATTTATATTAGGTATTTACCAACTTACAAAAACCATAACAATATAATAAACTAAAATTTTGCACAACATGCCACAGCATGATTAGTTTCTTAGAACAGACATCTGCCTAGAAATGTTGAATAGCTCATAATTTATTCATCAGTGGCATGCATTTCTCTATGGCAAAAGGTAGGCTGAGTGTAGTTTTTCAAGTTCGGGTATGAATTGTTCATTGATTATTTGAAAGATTCATATTATTAATATTTTCAGCTGATTGTTATGATCCTTTGAATTAATGAGCGCACAAATTCCATTCCAAAATTTGTGGGAAAAATACACTGGAATAGAAATTTCATGCATTTTTTAATTTTATAAACTGCACGCGATTGCTATTCACTTTATCGATATTATTAATTGTTACTTGTACTATTGCTAGAATTCCATTTATTTTTTAAAAATTAAATTTGATGTAAATTTAATTTAATTTAATAATGTTATTATTAAACTATGGATGTATTTTTTTAATTTTTTTTTATGAATAATAACTTTCTTGTATTTGAGTTTACTTCAATTTTTATTGAAAAAAAAAAATATCCACCTTTAGATTTGGTTTAATTCTATTGAATTTTTTGTATTTTTAATTTGAATCAAATGTTTTTGACGGCCTCCATGGTCGAGGGGTAAGGCTCTCGACTACGAATCCGAAGGTCGCGGGTTCAAATCCCGGCGTGCGCAAGTAATTTTTATTTAATTAATTTGTGTTGTTTCACAATTAATTCATTTAAAAATAATATATAGTATATTTGCGCACGTTCCAGAGTGGAAGATACTCTCAGTATCGCCCTGGTGAAAGACCACCATTCAGAATTGAAACGTTGCTTGAAATGGCTTTTAGCCGTGTTTGGTGACCAGATCTGAATAGCCAGGTATTCCCCACCTTCCTCTTCCCCTTCTCCTTCCCCTCCCCAATACCTTCAGCCTCACAACATTCCTCAATTGGGAATGCCATAGTCTCACTGGCTCCAGACGGTTGGGAGCAGTTGGGACTCTTGTGAGGTATTCATATAAAAATAAAAAAAAATGTATTATACAGATAAAAACATAGAATAATTTATAAATTAATTTAAAAATTACTTTGTATTCACCACTTTATTAATATACACATATCAACAGGTTTCGAAAGCCATGCTTTCTTCATCAGGAATACATAGCATACTGAAAAACAGTAACAGTATATACAAATAATGAACAATAAAATAAAAAAATAATCAATAATACAATTTAAAATTTTATCTTTATAAATATATATATATAAAAGTCAATATAAGTTTTTTTGTTTGTGTGTCCTCGATTTTCTTGATAATTACTTGATCGGTTTCGCTGAAAATAGAAGATTTTATTTTTATTAGTGTCGGGAAAGTTTAAAAAGTAGTTTGAATGAAATCCAATATGTAAAACTGTTGCTATAACGTTTTAAAATTTATATGAAAAATATTGAACCCGCCATGTTTTATTTAGGTTAGCCCATAGATTCTGGTTAGCCACAGATTGCATATTGAAAAGAAGAAGATTTTTTTGGGGTAAAATATTTTCAAAATGGAAAACACGAGTAGCTACCTACTTAAGAACTTTATGATTTAGATATATTTTGAAAAAAATAAACGTTTGGAATGAAATTCAAATGGATGTTTCTTTATTTGGAGATAGTTACTTTCGCTGTCAAATCAATTATGGCACGCGAATGATAAGAAAGAATTCACAACATCATAATTTTATTAAAAAAAAAAAATCCCGAGCAAGGGATCAGCCAGTAACATAATTGCTTCAAAAGATTGCTATTTACTTTGTGGCGTCATTATTAATAAATTAATTAAAAATTACTCTGTATACAAAATGTATTCTGCGTACCCTGATGAGGAAGCTTCGCTTTCGTAACATGTTGATAGGTATTTATTAATAAAGTGGTGATTACAAAGTAATTTTTATTTAATAATATATAAAGGTACACAAGTAATCAGTTGCGAAAATGCCTAAAGATAGCTATAATAAGTCTATATTTAAGTAAATTGCACAAATTATGCATGTGTGCAACACTTAATAATTACTTTCATGAATTCGTTTTAATTACAGCGATCAGTTAAGCGGCTAACGAGGAGTATGCCCGGTGTCCGTTGCCGGTTATTAAGTATTGTTGCAAAGAAGATTACCCGTTAATTAACTTAGATACTGTCTTATCTGTGCATTTTATTGCCTTTGTCGTCCTTGTTGCGGTAGGTAATAATGATAAATAATAATGCTAGTTAATTTAGCAGTTAATAATGTAGAAAATTACACTTTTTAACTATTTGCGTCATTTGGAGCACTCGCGTTACGTGGTTATGAAATAAAAAGGCTTAGAAATATTCTGTTAACTTATTACGATTTTTTTTTAAACCAGGCACGTAGTCTACACACGTGAACAGGAGTCTGCGGATTGCTGTATTATTCTGACAAGTATGTTTTTTTTTGTATTATTTAAACTCCCAGGGGGTTTTTACATATGAGTACATATTTTTTAAATAACACTTTTTTTTATAAAACATGCACAAAAGTTAATTACACTTGAAATAAGATTAAACTGCATTAAAGCTAAAAATACACAGGAATATAAAAGAACGGAAAAAAATAAAAAATATAGCATCCACAAAATCTTTATTAATATTAATAATAAATAAGTAAATAATATAAAAAGTTGTAGTAAACAATAATTTATAAACTAGGTAGAAAAAAACAGTTTTTTTTTTACAAATTAGCCAAGTTCAGATTATTATCAAATACATCCACACCATTTTAGTATTTATTACCGAAACTGTGTAGTCACTGAATTGGGGAATGGAAGCTGTAGTTGAAATAGTATATACATATGTAAAATGTTAATGTTCATCTTGTACATGAAGGAGTATCGCCGAAATCATTATAACTATGTTGGCACATAAAATACTGCCTATATTATGGTACAATACAATATTATCCAAAAACAAAATTAATGTAACCGAACCATTGAAATATGACCAATTCAAGAGCAAATTAACTCCCTGAACTTAGATAATGATATATTGTGCCCATAATGTATACTATCTAGCATGTAAATTCCTAATTGTTTATTTTTTTGTTACATATTTTTTATTACATTTATGATGTATTCATTATGTATAAATAATAAAAATATTACACAGGCAAGTGGCAAAATTTCTTGCTGGAAACAGATACATTCTTACATATTATGGTTAACTTCCTATAGGGGTAGAAAATACTGAAAAAAAACTTTATTAATTGTTTTTGTGTTTAATTCGTAGAACTCCATTTAATTTATTTTTTTAATTCAATGTAAATCAAATTTAATATTGTTATTATTAAGTTCTGCAAGTATTTTTAGTTTTTATTATTGTGATAGCTGTTTCGGCGCTTAAGGCCATTTTCAAACTGTGGTTAATCCACATTGTGACGACTTGTTTATATGTTTTTTGGTGAATCAGATTTTTTTATAATAACTGGAAGAATGTTGAAAATTCTTATCGCAATTGTGTTACCAGGAATTTCTCGACAGATCAAAGCACGTACAGCGTTAAAAGCTTTTATTGTTAGAATAAAATAGATATTGTCCTACAAATAACCTGCCTGCCTTCATTATCAAGCTCCATAGTAAACAATGGACAGAAAGCAGACACTTTAGTTGTTGTGATGGTCGTATCGCGCTGAGGATTAACGAGTCGACCTACTTCCCGGTTGCTGTGACTCTTATTGTGAATATCCAGCCCTTGTTCACCTCGCGTTAAAAAGGCCACATTTATGTAAAGGGGTCTGTAATCTGTGGAATGCGTAGCATTTTTCAATGGAATTTTTTCACATTTTTAATAGGATATCCCAAAAACGTTTGTTTTTTATTTATTTTATTATTTACGGGCCGATGTTCAATTACAAAAAATAAATAAAACGAAATAAAATAAACACGAGCTACAGAAAAGGAACAGCATATACATAATATAAGAATGAAGCAATGACAAAAAGAGGACAAATATATACATTTGAGAGAACATTCAAGTCAAAGCCTGAACATAGTTTTAATAGAGTCCATGATTTTAGACAATCTAAATGATAATCTTCGAGTTCTAATTACTTAAAGATCTACAAAAATCATTCAGACTGGTACCAAAAATTTTAAGGTCCAGGCGTGAGTTAACAGATCTCGACATTCTGGACAGTGGGGAATGGTACCCATATTTAGTAGAGTATTTATTGAAGAAAATCAATTCATTGTTTACTAGTCTACGGCAAGGAATGTTGAACTGAATGAGTTGTAACAAAGAAGGTGAGTCAATAGTACAATTAATTATTTTCAAAGTGCAAATAAGGTCAAAGTCTTTCCTACGATTTTCTAATGTAGAAATGTTTATGCTTTGTTCAATTTCAACATTTAACCATTCTAATAACTCTGTGGCAGTGGGACAATGGTATCCCCATTTTAATGTAGTAATGTGTATGGTTTGTTCAATTTCAACAACATACCATTCTAATAACTCCGTGGCAGTGGGACAATGGTATCCCCATTTTAAGGATTTTTTTAGAAGCCGAAAGTTGGGGAGGGGAAAGAGTTAAGGAAAAATAAGATTATCCCAGCTATCAAGATCCGGTCACTCAACGTGGCAACTTCCATTTCTAGCAATGTTCAAATTATAGGCCGTGGGCTCTAAGGGGGGTGAAACTGAGAGTTTCCTCATCTCTGGAATGGTGCAAAAAATAATTAATTATTTTGCACTCATTATGAAGTATTTTTTCATGATTTGTTGTCATGACAATAAAACAACTTTATATCAAATATGTATTACTACACCCCTTCCAACACATACTTCATATTCCAATGCAACCTTAAAACGCATTGAAAACCAGATCCTTAACAATTAAAACACTGACTATCCCACATACCTTAAATGGTAAATACACTTTAATTGAATATATTCACCTTCATACAATTATACCATGAGGCTGAACTATTAGATATAAGAAAAAATCACTGTCTACAGCGCCTAAAATATATATTTTCCAGAAAAAAACTTTCCCAAAAAACGGAAACCGCTTTATGAACAGAATAAATAACGTACTTGAAGTACCGCGGTGTAAAACTAGACTTGCGCGGAGACATGCTTTTTTTTATTTCTCCTAAAATTTATAATTTGCTATCTATAGAATGTAAGTATCCAAACATATCTTCTTTAAACACATTATACAACCATGTTGTAAAAAACTGGATAAAAACCAAAGATATTAATCCTTACCTGCTATAATTGAATATTTTCCCGATTTCGTTTTATTTTTTTCTTATTTAACATATAAATTTTATTTAACTTGCCTTCAACATCCGTGTATTAATAAAATAAAATAAATTCTCTAACAACAACAAAAAAATTAATTAAACAAAAAAAAAATTATTAAGCAACAAAAATTTTAATATTTCATTTTATCTTGTTTTCTTTTACAATCTTATCAGTGTTATACAGTTATTATTTTTAAGTAAAACTCGCTTAATTTGTAACCTTGTAAAGATATAGATATACGGAATATAGATATACATGCATGTACTCGTATATGAATAAATATAAAAATATTTTATTCCATGAAAAAAGAAATTCCTTTTTTACTTACACTAAATAATACCAAGTATACGCACGCACTGGCCTTGTCTATGTGGGATTTTTTTGCTATATATACAAGACATATAAATTTATATACAACATGTACACATAAGGTATTTAAACAACAACAATTTTTCTGAATTTGCCAACCATATTTTAGCAACCAATTTACAATTAGACAAATTCGTAATTTTAGAAATCAGAAAAAGCGTTAATAGTGAATTGTATTTAAATATCTATCTCTTGAATTTATATTAATATTAATAATGTAAATAATTTATTTTTTTAAATTTCTAATATAAATTTGTTATTCAATGTTTAATAATAATTTTTTAACTAACGTTTTTGATTAATTTCTTACCAACTTTAATAGTTTTTTGTTCATTGTACCAGACGTAATTTGGCACACAAACGAACTGTATGAGGCTGCTGATCCCAATCTACGGAGCGAGGCTGGGAGGGGAGGTAGCACTCCTACCGTTCCCTCTGCGTGGAGGAACGGTACTGACTACAACGATTTTTGCGGACCTTGTCCGTGTGACGTTGCTTATTGGGTCCAGACCGAGGCAGAAGTCCGAATAAAACAAGGCGGGTAGGTCAGAAGTCGAGCGGGCAGTGGGCAGAGAAAAGGTCTAGTCGGACAGGCGGTCAAATGCTAACTGCTGCAAACTGGCTTTCGCAGTCTATTTATGGCGGTCCACAAAGCGCAGACCGCCGGTGCCCGGCGCATATTCGACAAGGCCTTCTCCCTTTCCCACCGCCGTACTACTCTAACGTTTTTATTTTTAGTCATTTAAGTCTGAGCGGTCTGAGAGAACAAGCTCGGCCACAGACCGCCCGTTGTTACACACATAAAAGTGGCTAGGCACATCTCGCCAATCAAAATATATTTACAAGGGCATCGTGAGAGTCGGAATCGATTGCGAACAGCAAAACAACATTTATTAACGATTCGACTCCCTCACAAATTACAAAAATGTGAAGAATCTATACATAACAAATACGAAGACGAAAATAGCCGCATCGGAACATTCTGGGAGACGGTGACGTCCGATACAGTTCATCTTTATAATTTGTATATTCTTAAATTATTATGTTCTATGTTTATCATTTGTCTATACTTGACATTACTGTTTTTTATTATTCTATATATTCCTGATGAAGAAAGCATCAATTTCGAAACATCTAGACATGTGTATATTAATAAACTGGTGAATACAAAATAATATTTAATTAATTTATTATATACATCTATTCAAACATATATATAATTTAATATAGAAATAAAAATAAAATAAACATATAAAAAATGTTTACAACCTTTCTACCTATGGTTATGTAAATGCATGTATCAAAAAAATTATTAATAAATAAATAAAATAATAAATAAATTGCTATACAATCAAACACTTTATTTGCATATCCACAACCCCGAAACAGTTGATAACTATGAATACAAAATATTAAATTAATTTAAAAATACATACCACAGCTTGGATCAAAAATCAAGGTGTTCACTTCATTCAAAACATTATAAAACTAAATCAAATATAACTCAACACATAAAATAATTCACTTACTTACCTAACAATCTCTTTCATCTACGTTATATATTTTTATTTTTTCAAACTTACTCTGTAATATCTATTATAGTATTTATCTTCTTCTTTTTCTATGTAATATATCAAAATTAAACTAACCAATGCACATCAATTAATACTTGTATCATATTTTGCATTGACACGTGTACACCTCAGCACAAGTTCCCCTAGTAAGTGGGGTCTTTACGAAACACATAATTTTCAATTCATACTATTTTCAATTCACAGTGCGCCCCACTGTTGAATTTAACAGCCACCTCTGGTCGGGAACACCAAAATATCTTTAAAAAAACCTTGACTCTGTGCAGAAACGGAAGGTCCGTTTTATAGATTCACCTATCTTAACAAACGGAGTGCAATCTTTGGAGCACAGACGTCAAGTGGGAATACTGTCCTTGTTCTATCAATATTTTAATGGAAGATGCTCTGAGGAACTAGCGTCATTAATCCTTTTGGCACCAGTGTACAGTCGGGAAACACGCCAAACGTGCGCCCAACATTTGCACATGGTTGGCATTTGTCACATAAGAACAGGTCGCTTCTGCGACTCGTTCTTGTGTTCAACAGTTCGGCTGTGGAATCTGCTTTAATGATTTAATTTACTCTTAATTTCAGTGAAAAAATAATATTACCAATACTTGCAGAATTTGATTTACATTAAATTTAAAAAAATAAATTACTAATTAATAAATACGAATTAAACACAAAAAACAATTAATATATGCGCATACATGTTTAAAAATATGGTAATATTATGTTTTTAACAAGAATGAACAGTTTTTTATACACACAGTAGATTTCTTATTCTATTAGTGAGAAAATGAGAGGAATATTTCAGCAAATATAATATTCAACTCATTAACTCGGGCATAATAATTTTCCATTCTGCTACCATGAGACTAAGCTGATGAAATGAATGAGACACTTTTATCGCTTAAAGGAGCTTTTATCAGTTTTAAACTATGTATTTTCTAAATCTGCCGGCCTCTGTGTTTCCTCCCTCCTTCAACATGGAGCTCTTTAAGATCCAGGTTTACTCCTTCCTATCATCTAAAAGACTATCCACACAACATCCCCAAAGGTGATGTAGGTCTTGAGGGAAACTATTCTGGGTGGATTTAATTTTAAAAAAAAATCACTTTCTAAAACC
The DNA here is from genome assembly GCA_022606495.2 of Halesus radiatus. Taxonomy (NCBI): domain Eukaryota; kingdom Metazoa; phylum Arthropoda; class Insecta; order Trichoptera; family Limnephilidae; genus Halesus; species Halesus radiatus. The sequence goes on along the minus strand of JAHDVE020006064.1, from coordinate 30,883 downwards.
TACATTTCACTCCACATTATTAAAAAAAAAATTATTATTCCTGAAAAATATTTTACAAGGCTTCTGCATTACTTCTTATCAGTATTTAGTCTTCGATTAATTTCGAGCCCGTAACCTCCAATTACACAACCTTGGAACTTACCTGTCTGCCATAGAGCGTAGATAAAGTTAGATTGTTGAAATGGAAAAAAAAATGTTTGGGTTAGATACAATTTACATTTTTGTTTAGTATTGTACAATTTGAAAAAGTTTTCCTACCGCTAGCCTACACCAAGTAACTATATGGCCTCACGCGACTAATCTTAACAGCCCGCCTGACCGCAATATTAGCCATAAGGCTAAAAATACCTACAAACTGTCCACAAATATCCGTGCGAGAGTTGGGCGGTACTACCCCCACCCCCGGATGTGCCGAGGACTAATTGTTAAGGGTGGAAATGCGAGACTACCCTAACCTTGCTCCAATTGTCTCACTATTATTTGTCGTTTAATTGATAATAGTGTCGTTTAGTTTATTAGTTTGTTTGGATAACATAAAATATAATTTTATATTATTGATAATTGAATTAAAGATTATTTTGCATTAACCACATTATTAATATACACACATCTACATGTTTCGAAAGCGATGCTCTCATCATCGGAAATATAGAGAACACTAAAAAATAATAATGTCAAGTTTAGACAAATGTTAAACATAGAACACAATATGTAAGAATAGACAAATCATAAACATAAACAAAAATTGATTAAATCGGGTAAGTAATAAATCAAAAATATTAAAAAAAAATAAATTATTTATTAATTATTTTTATTGAGATTTAAGAACCTCATCGTAATATTTAATCATTGAAGAAAATAATATTAACATAACCCAAATGAAAGATGAAACCGGACAAACGGACAGAAACTAAAAATATTTCAGTCGCATCTGGGACTCGAACCCAGGTCCTCTGCCTATCCGGGGCAACGCTCAACCGACTTTAGCTAATGAGACAAGTTCAATTTGTGTCATCTTTATCGATATCATATCTCAAATTCAAGATTTGTGAATATTATCTTCCATTTTTATTCTCATATTATTGGCAGCTATTTTTATGATGTTTACAAAGTTCTACCCGAACTCAATTGCAAACTTAAACAGTGTCTCGGATTTACATCCGACTTTTTATTGGTTCGAGTTCGACTGGGTTCGAGTCCCACATGCGACTGAAATATTTTTAGTTTCTGTCCGTTTGTCCGGTTTCATCTTTCATTTAGGTTATGTTAATAGATATTATCTTCTTCAATGAAAAAAATATATATTATTATAAAACATTGAATAACAAATCTATATCAGAAATTAAAAATTAAATTATTTTTATTATTAATATTAGTATGAAAATAAATTCAAGAGATAGAGCTTGATTAAAAAATATTTGATTATTAATTAAATTTAATTCACTATTAACACTCTCAGATTTATAAAATTTCAAATTTGTCTAATTGTAAAACGGTTGTATTAATACGTAAATTTTTTAAGCCTTTATTTATATTAAAAGAATGATTGGTTTCTAAAATATAATTTGAAAATTCAGAATAATTGTTATTATTTAAACACCTTAGGTGTTCCTTAAATCTAATATTTAAATATCTAGAAGTCTTTCCTATGTAAAAATTGTTCCATTCATTACAAATTAATTTATATACCCGGACTAGCTGACGTATACCCGGCATTGCTCAGGATTTTTTTTTTTAATAAAGTTACGAAGTTGTGAATTCTTGCTTGTCATTAGGGTGCCATAACAGACAGCGAAAGTAAATATCTCCAAATAAAGAAACATTCATTTGAATATTTTATTTCATTCCAAACGTTTATTTTTTCAAAATATATCTAAATCATAAAGTTCTAACTGCCTACTCGTGTTTTCCATTTTGAAAATATTCTACCCAAAAAAACCTTTTTCTTCTGAATATGTAATCTGTGGCTAACCAGAGTGTTATATCTATGGGCTGACCTAAATAAAACATGGCGGTTACAATTATTTTCATCCTAATTTTAAAACGTTATTTATTTTTTATTTAAGTTTTTAATCCAGCAGGACTGGGTGGGTAGTGCAAATCCAGTCTGCCATATCACATGAAATATATACAATATAAATAGTGAAATGAATACAATAAAAAATAATAATAATAATTAAAATGAAAAAAAGGTTAAGTTATAATATAAAAACATATGAGAAGGTAATGTGAAAAAAAATAGAAATAAAAAATAAAATAAAAAAATAAATACGAAAAGATAATTACATCAAAATAAATGAAAAACTTAATAGATAATAGTAATACAGAATAAATTAAATTTAAAAGATCGTCTTCAAGGTGGCAGTCGCATCGTCTATATCCATTGCTTATTGAGTGGAGAGCTGAGCCATGCGGATGCAGCCACGACAATGGCGTTGGTTGACTTCCGTATCCTGCCCCAGAAGCTGGCTAGTCGTTGGCGAAGTAAGCCGGGGAATGAGTGGACCCTTCCTTGAGTGAACATCGTAGAGGCACTGCAGAACCTTAGAAGTTGCCTGTATACGTTGTTGTAGCATACCCTCAGCTTGTCCTATTGCGCTGCTGAGTATTGCGACCACAGCTCAGATGTGTATAGGGCAGTGCAGTATGTCGTAAAAAGCAGTTTCCTGATATCGTCGCTACAGCAGTAGAACCGCCTTGAGAGCATTTTTTTATTTAATTTAACAACAGAAAAAAATACAACTCAAAAAGTCTCGATAAACTACTTTTTTGTAGTTTGTCTAACGGGAACTTGTTATCAAAAACATAAAATTTACAGACAAGGTTACAAAATATGTAAAATAAAAACATTTAAAAAAAAAATTGAAAAAAAAAAACAATACATAAAATAAAAGCATACAAGCCATATGTAACAAGCTTAAAACATTAATATTTATAAAGAATATTACTCTAAAATATTTCTGCAAAAATATATTAAAAAAATGAAATAAAATAAAAACATTAACGAAAGAAATAAATCTTAAATAAAATAATATTTCGTTATTTCTAATACAAATAGCTTCTTTCAGCTAGCCAAGTTTTCAATGTGTTTATTAATGGTTTAGTTTTATTACAGTTTTTTATTTCAGCGGGTAACATATTAATACAACTAGGAATCATGTGTTCTAAAGTTCTTTGTCCATATTTGTTTTTATGCTTAGGAACCATTAATCCTTCATTCAAATTGAGACGAGTGTTGTAATTGTGTTCTAGTCTATTTGTATTAAATATAGGGTTATTAATGTGGTGAAATATAATTTTGTACCACAGAATTGATCTAACTGAAAGAATTTTGAGACTCTGATAAAAGTATGGAATATTATGCCTTTGTTCGTATAAACTTTTATGAGCTAATAATTTAACCAGTGAATTTTGTACTGATTGAACATGATTGATGTTTGTTTTACAGGAAAGTCCCCAGGCTGTAATACCATACCTTATAACAGATTCCGCTAATGATAAATAAATTATTCGAAGTGTACAGATTGGAACAAAGAATTTTGATTTAAATATTCTACTAACAATTGATCTTAATCGTACACACACCTTATTTATTTATAAATCCCAGTTAAAAAAACAATCAATAATGACACCTAAATTCCGGCGCGTATATTGATGGCTCTTCTTTGTCGTTCCATATCTTCCATATCGTTCATCCATTTTTTTTTCTTATTTGATCTCCCCCGTGAGGCCGTCACACTAGCGCTCCAACGTGGTAAATTGTCACACTGACGCTGCATCGTGGGACCACCTTCCCCACCCTAACAACCCATAAACGGTTTTTTTCTTTTTTTGTATAAGGCTATTGTTTGTTTGAATCCATAAATGGCCATATCAGTTGACGAAGCACTCTTGAAGCCGAATTGGTTATCCAGGGTAGAGAGTTTGTCTTTTTTAAGCGTTAGTAGGATTTTTTCAAATAGTCTTGAAATCATTTTCGTCAAGGAGATTGGTCGGTAATTTTCCAATATCGATGCATCCTGTTGATTGGATTTCAAGATTGGTATGATGACAGTTTGAATCATATCCATCGGCATATGTGTGTGTCTTAGGAGGCTCAAGTATAAGGCGGCTGGGATAGTGTAGAGCTGATCGCCTGCGTACCTTATATGTTCAATACCTATGGCATCGTATCCTGGAGTTTTACCTAGAGCGGTTTGCTTAATCACGCTTACAACCATTTCAGGAGTGACATTCATGACCAGGTCATCAAACTATATAATACTCTCTAAACCTTCCCGGCACTAATAATAACAAACTATGCTATTTTCAGCGAAACCGATCCAGTGATTTTCGAGAACATCCAGGACAAACAAACAAAAGTCACAAATTTACATTGATTTTTATATATATAGATTTATTATTTTTAGTATTCTATATATTTCTTATTAATAAATCATCGCTTTCGACAGATGTAGATATGTGTCTGTGCAAATAAATAAAGTGGTGACTACAAAATAATATTTAATACATTTATTAACAATGACGCCACGAAGTGAATACCAATCTTTTGAAGAAATTATCTAAATTATTGAGTTCACGATACGCGGTTAAGTGCATCTAATAAATATTTTAACCCATTTAAAATAATAGAATATTTTCATTTTAATATCAAATTGTCTACAAACATCTTTCTCCGACACTGAACAGATTATCCTAGAAGTGTGATCAATACGTGTTTGAAAGAACTGATGTCGCCACTTTACGTACATATTGGCACAATGTCTCAATCGAAACGATCCGACTATGCCTCGATTGATACCCCATCATAAAACCATGGTTCAATCAATTCCCCCTTTTTATGGAAAATAAATTTCCTGCCTTATTCTCACCTTTTTATTAATTCACGGTCTTGAGTCGCCGAAATATTCTTTCTGTGGTCTCAAAGAGGGAACTTTATATCACATCTGTTTTGGTTGATCCCTCTGTAAACCAATTCTCTTTTTTTATGTACATTTTTATTTATTTATTAATAATAGTAAGTAAATAATAATCAGTAAATAGTAATAAGTAAATAATAATACATGAGTAAAAATAAGTAATTATTAATAAGTAAATAAAAATAAATAAATAATAATATGTGAACAATAATCAGTAAATAGTAATAAGCATATAATAATGCATACGAGTAATGCATATTAAGTAAATATTAATTGCTCCCCTTCATTCATTAGTTCATCTGTTCTAAGTCTGAACTCCACTACAATTTCCGTATTTGAAATTTGCCCAATAAAATAATATAAACATATAATTTCGCCTTTCTTTTCTCCATCTATTGAAACGATGACCAAAAATAACTTTGACTGCTAAAAAAGCCAAAAACATTGCTATAAACCAATGATTTGTCATTTCACTTTAAATGAACTTCCGAAAACAATTAAGTTCGGCTGTTTTGCCAAACATTTGATCACCCGATTTTAATTGTATTCGATCTGTCAAATGTTTTTGTTTCAAGCCGAATTTTGCGGTGAGATTTAACGTAATGCTTTTTGTGGGCCATTACTTTCTTAATTGATGGGAGTTCGATAGTAAGTTTAAAAATACATTAATGCATTAAAAAAATTAACGAGGGAGGAAAGTAATCATGTGGCGTTCATAATGTTGAAGAATCTATATGATAGTTATAAAAATAATAATACAATTCCACAGCTTAGTCTCCAAATTATGAAGTTCATTCAAACTCTATTGAAAGAATCCAACGAAAATTTTAGAATGGCTATTCCTAGAGAATACGATTTTCTACTTTGTTCTTTAAAATATCTGAAGGTAGGAATATTTGCAATTTAACAATTTAACCTACCTAGTATTTTACTATGACAATTCAACTTCAGCGTCACAATATTATTCCCCTATGCGAAGGATTCAATATCTGAGGAACAAATACTTCAATATTTGGCACATCAATGTTACAATATTTAAAACTATTTATTTATTACTATGGATAAAAGCATCAAATTATGTTTTTTTTTAATATTATCTATTATACCCTTTTAATGTTATTTGTAAATGTTAAAATAAAAGCATGTAATGGGCGTAAATAAATAAAGAAATAAATTAATTCATTAATCAATAAATAATTAGATAAATTAATAAATTAATTAATAAATAAATAGATGAAATAATTAATGGGTTAATTAAAACAGCAAGATTAATATCACAGTTAGATTAAAATTAATAGCAATTAATTTGATTAGTGAAATAATCTTTGTTTCGTCCACTAAATAATTATTTCTAAAGAAAACAGCACGTTTTAATAAATCGAGTAATATCGCCTTCGTGTAGCCAAACATTATTATATATTTACTGAAGAGCATCTTTGCTTTATCTCACATTAAAAAAGACGTTTCGGTATGTTGGGCAGATAATGTGATAAAAACGAACAAGAACATAAATAGATATTAAAATAAATACCAGGATTAAATAATGTCTCCAACAACATGTGTTTTCCAATATTATGTCCCCTGCTTGCAAAACGCTATATAAATTTCTATAACAAACAATGTTTATCTCAAATGACCTGCCAGGTAAGTATGGTCCTGTATAATATTATCTGCCTCTACATAAAACCAAATAAAATGTATATTTTAACGCGGCATTACGTTCGTTTGTTAAATACATTTCACACATAGTTTGGTATTACAGATCGATGAATTGGTGAATGAAATTTGTTAGCCATAAATTGTAATAAAAGATTGTCTGTACTTAGTGATAAGACAATCGTATCCATAAATTGAAGAAATTCACCTGTAAATTGCTTAGCTAGGCTAGCCGGTTAGTACTTATCTAAAGTCATTAAATAAAAATAAATAAAAAATAATAATAATAATAATAAAATTAAATTAAAAATTCACGCATCGGTGCGCAAATGCGTCCACAGCCCGCAACACTGTAAATAACCAAACTGTAAAATAAATTAAAAAAAACGTTAATATTTATTAAAAGCTTCTTATGCTTTTTAAGGTAATTTTATAGATATTTTTGAGTCCTAAAATTCATTTATGAATGCTGCAGAAATCGCTCCAGTTTTAACAAAGCTCTTTAAAATGTCCCTGAAATGTGGCTCTGTGCCCTCTGGTTGGAAAAAAGCGGTCATTCATCCTATACCTAAGAAAGGTGACCGCTCCAACCCGGCCAACTACCGCCCCATAGCGATCACATCAGTTCTGTCCAAGGTGATGGAACGTGTGATCAACGACAAACTGCTTACATACCTCGAGAAGAACAAAATCATTAACGACCGCCAGTACGGATTCCGGCGGAACCGCTCGTGCGGTGATCTTCTCGCGTATGTGACGCATGTTTGGGGACGGTGCCTGGAACGTTATGGTGAGATTCAAACGGTCTCACTGGACATTTCTAAGGCCTTTGACCGGGTTTGGCACCGAGGACTTGTCAACAAACTGCCTTCTTACGGACTTCCCGTTTCCTTGTGTACGTGGATTGCCGACTTGCTCGATTGACGGTTGGAGTATGACTGGATTCTGTGACTTGTTGCTTGATTTTGTTTCAGGGGGAGGCTTTAGCAGAGAATGGACGGTTACCTTGAGAGGGTCTCCTCTTGGGGTAAGAATAACCTCGTCGAATTTAATGTTTCAAAGACCCAATCATGTCTGATTACGTCTAAAAGGGATCGAAATGACAATCTAGTCTCCTTTAATGGAAGCAATCTTCCCAACAAGCCCTCCATTGATATGCTTGGTGTAACCTTAAGTGACCAGCTCAGGTATGGGGGCTCCATCGAAGCCAGAGTAAAGTTAGCCTCTCAGAAGCTGGGCGTATTGTACAGAGCCCGCAGATACTTTAATAGTACACAACTGCTGACCCTGTACAAATCGCAAGTGCGCCCCACTGTAGAATTTGGCAGCCACCTCTGGTCGGGAGTCCCAAAATATCTGAAAAAAAACCTTGACTCTGTGCAGAAACGGGCGGTCCGTTTGATAGATTCGCCTATCTTAACAAATGGGTTGCAATCTTTGGAGCACAGACGTCGGGTGGGAATGCTGTCCTTGTTCTACCGGTATTTTAATGGAAGATGCTCCGAGGAACTAGCGTCATTGATCCCTTCGGCACCGGTGCATAGTCGGGAAACACGCCAAACGCGCGCCCAACATTTGCACACGGTTGACATTTGTCACATGAGAACGGGTCGCTTCTACGACTCGTTCTTGTGTTCAACAGCTCGGCTGTGGAATGATCTGCCGGCCTCTGTGTTTCCTCCATCCTATAACATGGGTCTCTTCAAGACCCAAGTTCACTCCTTCCTATCCTCTAAAAGATCCTCCACACAGCATCCCCAAAGATGATATAGGCCTTGAGGGAAATTATTTCCTCCTTGGTCTCCTGTGTGGAGTTACTGTAAAAAAAAAAAAAAATGAATACTTTCCCGTCCTAAAAATTAATACCAATAATTCAATAAATACCACCTCTTCTTCTGCCACCAATCATCTAATAAATGTAACATCAATAGAAAAGGAGAAACAAATAACCATGTAAAACTATCATCTCTATAAATAAATTTTTCTAAATCTGTGTTCATCTGAAGCGACCTGCCAGGCAAGTATGTTTTTCTGTATCTGTTTGTACATAATTAGGTAAGAAATATTTGTACAGCGCCCTTGGAGTGATTTTTCACAAAAACGGCGCTATACAAATCATCCAACTATTATTATTATTATTATTATAAAGTAGTGGAATAAAATATGTTTGTACAGCGACCTTTAGGTGATTTTTCAAAAAAACTCCCCTATACAAATCACCCAAATATTATTATCATTATTACGTTCGTTCTTGTATCACTGTAAATGTTTTGTTCGTGTAGCGGATGGCTGTCGTCTGTAAGGATCAGGTCATTTGATAGATTTACACAAACTTAAGATAAATAAGTATTTTCTCGTTAGGTACTTTTAGAAAGGTGACCTTAACTGACCTAGCCTAATGTTAAGTACATTTGGTTCTATCCGGATTGATTCAAAATGAGGTGGTAATAATTAATCGGTCCACTTTTTATGTGAATGCCACTCCCACCGCCCGGGGCTATTAAGACCATGAAACTTTAAAAAAAGTTAAAGGGCAAAGCGAACGAAGCATATAATTTATTTATTTATTTTTTATTTATAAAATATACGATATTTAATGGAGAAATTTACATGGAGTAACATTAGATCACCATACTAGGCGGCTGCCTGTTTCATGGTGACCAATGGAGTATACTTTGTATGAAGTCTAGTGTAAACATATAGAATTATTAAATAAACATATTATCTCACCAATGTTGATTTTGCATAGACTGTTTTACTTTGATATTACTTTATGGTCTTAAAAGTGGGCTGTTAGGTTCTGAAATGATACTGTGTTTGATTTCTACCTTAATTACCATTTATCCGGTGCTCACCTTCTCAAACCAAACACAACGTTTTGAAAAATGGAGCACTCGGTGATCAGTGATCTGACAGTAATTGTTTGGATTGCTCTTTTGTTCGGAGAAGAAAAAACTCCTTTCGAAGAATATTACATTATTCGGTGTTTGTTATCCTAGCTCCTTTGAAACCTTTAAACTGACCTTTATTATAATCAACCAAAACATTAATATTATTATTGTTCGTTGTTATTTTCAGTACACAGTAGTTTTTACATACGAAATTCCACAATTTCAGGTGGATAATTTTTATATGTAACATTTCATAACAGTGGGCGGTTACAATTTTATCGTATAAAAAAGTGGGCCGACATTATTTTATAGTGGGCGTTATCCTCCATAGCCAATTTAGAATATAAAATGCTTGGAAACAGGCAAACAGATCGAATACTTACCAAACCACTTGATCGGCGACTCAGATTGATCATTCGAAAAGTTGGGAAGAACGGCCGTAAGTCATAAATAATATATAATAGTTTTTAGTCACTATTTATAAGTCCTAGTTGTTATATCGCTAACTATAAGTCATGGAAGTAAGTCACTCGTTATAAGTATCAGTAATTAGTTGCTAGCTATTATGAGTCTTAATTGTATGTCATTAATTATAAGCCTTAATTATAAGCCACTAGTAATAAATCAGTTATTAGTCTAAGTTGTAGGTTAAATAAATTAGTTGTTAGGTGGCCTTGAGGTGATTTTCCAACGAAAACGGCCCTATAAAAGTAATTCAATAATTATTATTATTATAATTTTGTCAACAGATTGGTATTCACTTTGTGGCGTCATTATTAATAAATGAATTATACATTACTTTGTACTGTTGAAATTATTTTTAAAAATTATTTTTGAGTATTCTGTATGTCCTGATGAGGAAAGCTTCGCTTTCGATACATGTTGATATGTATATATTAAAAAAAGTGGTGATTACAAAGCAATTTTTAATTAACTCATTATTATTATTGATTTCGTGTCAAAATGCTACATTGTATACATTATATACATAATTAATAACTGATAAGAGTTTTAATGCCAATAAGGAGGCAATCAAATATTACAATGTCAGTTTTTTTAAGGTATCCGAAAACTCTTCCAACGGTACTTGTTTAGTATGACAGTTGTAAACATGTAATCTCCAATAAATTCGTTGAATTTTCTACTTTTCAAAAGACGTGTCTTTTTTTAAATTTCATGTCTATGTGCTCTGAACCCATGGTTATTTGCTAAGAAATTTACTACTCTTTCGTATTATTTTTTTTAATTTGTTTTATTCAAAAATATAGTCTGGTGTTTAAAAACACATCCCTTTTTCGCTCTCCCTTCATCTCTCTAGTAGGCACACTGACAGTAGTTGTTTCTCTGGGAATATTCTTTATTGCGTGACCTCAAATAAGTTAAGGTGTTAAAATTCAGTTCTTAGAAAAATGCGTTGTCAACAACTTAATTGTTAACCAGTCCCTGTAAGTTATTTGCGGACAACTCTAGATTAAAATGAACTTACTACAATATTTAAGTTGGACTTTAGTTCGATTTAGCTGACTGATTATGAAATGTTTAGTGTTTGGGAATAAATAATTCCAATCCAAAAAGAAGCAATATAAATAACATATTAAACAAAGGTATATTTGAATATTTTACATAATAATATTATTTATTGAAACAGAATTTTACTAATAATAACGTAACTCATTTTCATAAGTAACACAATATTTTTTTTTTTTTTTTAGTATAAACGTGATGTAAACAAAATTATTAGTTTATTTTTTATTTTTCAAATTACAATATTGTTTATTTATTTGCTGTTAATAATAAAATACGTTAAGTATAACCTATGTATACATGGTGTCGATCTTCTGGTACAACGTTAACTTTTTTTTTTTTTCATTTCTTGACCATTAACTATGTAATAAATAAAAGACATCTTGTTTGAAGAGTTTTAATCACTATGTACTTTTTTTACTTAATTTTATCACTTCGCTACCGGTTTAGACACATCCGTGTCATTCACTAGCGTTCTTAAAACTAACTTAAATTAAAGAAGTACAGAAATAATTAGACATTATTAGGTGAGGATAGTGGAAGTGGTGATTTGGTGGGGGTGGGAGGAGTCAAAATAACTAGAAAACATGGGTAACAAAGGTGATTTACAGGGTGTTATTATTTTGTATACTAAATTAATTATAGATTTTTTTAGTTTGTTTATTTCTTAAGTTTCTAAGGCGCACGATTTAAAATATGTATTAATATGTGAACGTTAAAACTTATTTTTGCGCCTGTCTAATAAATGATTCGCAAGCCTAAAAAAAATATTATTTCGCAAACAGAGTTCGTGTTCCCTGATTCTAATTTAAAAATTTCAAACTAATGAATGACAAGTGTTGAATCCGGTAGCGCTCTAATAAAATTAAGTAACAAAAGTAGATAGCGCATAAAACTCTTCAAACAAAATAACTTTTATTGATTTGAGCGTTCGTTTTCCAGGAAATTGGACCCGAAGTTAAAATTTTTTGTACAAATTTATTTATTTATTTGTCAGAAACAAATAGCTTTTAATACAAATATAGATACAGAGGAAGTTTAACAAAAGGTAATCCAACAGATTTTCTTGTACTAACAGTGGTTAAATACAATTTTTTCATTTATGAAGCTAACAAGATAAATAAAGAAACAAAATATGATGAAAAGGGAGATGGGAAGAGGAAGATAGAATAGGGAGAGGAAATTCTCTCGATACATTCTATACTCGTGCATCAATTTGTGGTCGTACGTTTTACTTTGATTCGATATTTTGAAAGGGTATTCTGAAGAATGTCGATATTGTGAAAATGTGCGTTATATTGCGCACAAATACGGGGAATTGGAGAATTTATCCTAAGATTGGTCCTGCACGCGAGCAAATAAAAAAATCGGGTTGTCGGGTTGGTCTTGACGGTATGTGAATGTTTATAAGGTTAATGATTTGGAACGTTATTACTGGTCGTTACGGGGTCATTACCAGCTGTCTTTTAAAATGCGTTGAAGCGTAAGTCCGGCTCTAAATGTTTTTTTAACCATTTAGTTGTGGAAGAAAATAGGTTTTTCGCGTTCTCTATGTAATACAGATTCACGAGTTTCCTATTTGTAACACTAGTATCCGGACACCATGTATAATATTTATTCATACAATACGCACATTTATGCAGCTCCTGTGAGATATATGAGAGAGATATTGTAATAAAACAACGCTTCCACGGAATCATATTCGAGTAATTCGATCAATCAATTAGATTGCTTCTCGATTTATATTTGGTGGAACCCGGTATGACTCTACCATTTCTGACCGGCCTTTTTCGTTTTATGCGTCATGGAATCCTGATGACTCAAATTAACAGAATGATGACTAATAGGTACGGCGTCGTTCCGCATAGTTAGTATGTACATGAGAAGATTACATTTTTGTTTATTTGTTGCCAAATTATTTAAATTTCACACATTTTTTTACAAAAACTGTGCTTAAAAAAACTCTACGGTCTCTTTTGATATATTTGTCATTGATATGAAATCTTATACTTTATTCATCTGAAAATATTTCTTTGTTTATTGAACACATGTGTACTTCGATTGGTATTGTTCAAAATATGCATTCGACCGACAGTATTTTGTATTGAGGTGTTAAGTTTTTATTTTTTATGTGTTTTATTTATTCCAAAAACATACTTACATATCTCTTTAAACACAGAACTCTATTTGACAATATCCAAACTTCTCGCGATACTAGATCTAAAGGGCATACTCTCTGACTGATCCCTCGCTACAACAACTTTTGGCCAAACACATTTTAGATACTTTGCAACAAAGCTAAATAATGTACTTCCACTGGGGATTAGGCTGAACACAAATTACGATGAATATAAATTGGACACCAAGATTTGGATCACTAGCCAAGACAGTTTGTAAAACTTTGTAAACTTTGTAAAATTTGTAAACTTTGTAAACTTTGTAAACTTTGTAAACTTTGTAAACTTTGTAAACTTTGTAAACTTTGTAAACTTTTGTAAACTTTTGTAAACTTTGTAAACTTTGTAAACTTTGTAAACTTTGTATACTTTGTAAACTTTGTAAACTTTGTAAGCTTTGTAAACTTTTTAAACATTGTAAACTTTATAAACTTTGTAATCTTTGTAAACTTTGTAAACATTGTAAACTTTAAAAACTTTGTAAACTTTGTAAACTTTTTAAACATTGTAAACTTTATAAACTTTGTAATCTTTGTAAACTTTGTAAACATTGTAAACTTTATAAACTTTGTAATCTTTGTAAACTTTATAAACTTTGTAATCTTTGTAAACTTTGTAAACTTTGTAGACTTTATCAACTTTTTAAACTTTTCAAACTCTGTTAACTTTGTAAACAGTAAATTGTAAACTTTGTAAATACTGTAAACTTTGCAAACTGTAAATTGTTAACTTTGCCTGCTCTCAACACAGGTTCTCCTAGTGAGACAGGCACAGTACTATAACCATTTTATAGCATTAAGATTGTATGGAAGAATGAAATAAATGCGGTTCAACTATGATGTTACAAAATTTTCCAAATGTAGAACAGAGCTAATTTTTTTAAGAAAGGGGATCAATAAGTTAACATTAATTTGATTAAAAACCATTTATATGAAAGAGTTAATGAAGACTATTTTTCCTGACTTGTGGCATAGCTTCGGCCTGCAGAATGAGGCTCACTCGTCAAGCTGTAGACACCGTTTCATGGACATTTAGTTCATAAATCAAGGAGTTGCATAATATCATTATAAAATATGTATTTACACGGTCCAGTGGGAGTCGCCTTTGAGAACTAAGCGTACTTAATGCCAGTGCTGGTCAAGTACAAGTGTCGATAATCTTAATGAAAAATAAGCTCTTTTTAGTATTTTGATTCTAGTTTGTTTTTAATGCAATTGCACTTCAAATAAGTTTTACAAAACTGAGTTGATTCATTAATATTGTAAGAAATCTCTTATTTTTACATATTTATCTGATTACAATGTACATAGAAATATTATCGGTAGGTTTTGTGTATAAATACTAAACATTTACTTAATATTAAATTACAAAATTATAAATGGATTTTATTTCTAACCTATAATTTCTTGAAAAGATTGGTATTCACTTTGTGGCGTCATTATAATTAAATGAGTTTAAAATTATTTTGTGTTCATCGCTTTATTAATATAAACATACTTACATATTAACTTTAACTAACATATCTACATGATTCGAAACCGATACTTTCTTCATCGGGAATATATACTAGTAGAATACACGATGATCATTTATTCACTTTTAAATAACAATTTATAAATTCTAAGAATAGTTTACATAGAATAAAAGTTATATATTCAGAGTCGGCTACATAAATATATTTATATTTTAAGGCTATTATATTTTCACTGGAGTTTCTTATTCATATATTGATCTAAAGTAGGTACAGGTGATGCTATAAAATACATCTAGTGTTATCACAAATATACCAGTTGATCTTTTAGAGTTCTGATAAAGCACATTTGTGCGAAGCCTTCCACAGGTTAGAGACCTCTGGCGTCTGGCGCAGTTGTTTTGACGTGTGGGTGCCTGTGGCCTATAGCCGTGTTGATATTGTAGTACCTACGACCTACCACAACAAGAATTTCCTTGTAAGGTTTCACTGCAATCAGTCGCAAACCCATCCAATGATCACGACCGGAGCACAAAATAATGATTGAAACACGGCCTATTGAAACACGGCCCATTGAAACACGGCTATTGACGGCCTATTGAACACCTATTGAAACACGGCCTATTGAAACACGGCCTATTGAAACACGGCCTATTGAAACACGGCCTATTGAAACACGGCCTATTTAAAACACGGCCTATTGAAACACAGCCTGTGAAACACGACTATTGAAACACGGCCCCTATTGAGAAACACAGCCTATTAGGCTTGGCCTATTGCTTTGCAGGCTTATTGAAACACGGCCTATTGAAACACGGCCTATTGAAACACGGCCTATTGAAACACGGCCTATTGAAACACGGCCTATTGAAACATGGCCTATTGAAACAGCTTTTTTTCGTATTTGTCATCTGAAAGTTTACTGTTTCAAAACCGCATTTCAATCTCACGTTACTGTTCCGTAGGCATTTAGAACTAACTAGGAAGTAAACATGTTTTTGAACTAGGAAAGTTCCTGTAATAAAGCCAGAAAAAGGACGTTTTCTATAAAACTATAAAATACATTGAAGATACTTTTAGTATCGCCCCAGTGAAAGACCACCATTCAGAATCGATACATTGTTGCTTTATTGGCTTTAACCGTGTTTGGTGACCTAACACCATTAGCCAGGTACTTCCCAACTTTACTCTTCTCATCTCTACTTCCTTCAGTCTTACAAAGTACCTCAATTGTGGATGCCATAGTCCCACTGGTTCCGGTTAGTTGGAAGCAGTTTGAACTCTTTTGAGGTATTCATTTTTTTAATAGGAAATTACGTAATGCTGTAGGTATGTGATATTTTCGACATTTAGGGTCAACTTTTAGCTGTTGTGTACATGGCCTTGCTCGGGATTACATTTTTTTTTTAAATAAAGTTATGTAGTTGTGAATTCTTGCTTGTCGTTTGGGTGCCATAATTGATTTGACAGCGAAAGTAATGCCTTGTGACGACTATTATTACCTCTAAACAAAGAAACATTCATTTGAAATTTTTATTTGATTCCAAGCATTTATTTTTTCAGAACATATCTAAATAATTAAGTTCTTAAGTGGGTACCTATTTGTGTTTTCCATTTTGAAAATATTCTACCCAAATTCTTCTTCTTTTAAATACGTCTAGGCTCAAAATCTTCCCGGCAGTAATTAGAATAAACTGTGCTATTTTAGCGAAATCGGTCCAGTAATTTTTGATAAAATCGAAGACGGACAGACAAACATTATTTTTTACATATTGTTACGTAACGTCAGTAAGTTCCCTAAAACCAGCCACTCGTAAAAGCGACGTCAGCACCACACACGGCCGCAAACAACACCTCGCACGTACGCGGGTCCCCTCTCCTCGTTCACTCGCACATTCACCACTCGGAACCGGCCTTGGAAACACGCACCCTGACCCGCGCTGGAGATGGCCTTCCCGGCCGCCGCCAACTACGTCTCGAAGAGGAGCACGCGAGTAACCATCTTGGGTGGCTGATAATTGCTTCCAAGGAGACCCCAATTGCCACTACAACCTAAACTGTGAGCTCTCTTTACATTTCCCCCTGTTTGTGTTGTAACTTGTTCGAGTCCCTGTTTACATGCCCGTTTTAGAGAATATCAGAGAGAGTTCACCCGTAACATTCATTTGAGGATAGGTTAGCCCACTGTTCATCCTAGCTACACTCACCATGTCTGTACCTTCCTCTGAATTAAACACTGAGCCTGAAAGCATTCGGTAGTTTCATTTGACAAAGTATTCGAGTCCAGTTCCCAATTATAAGACTGCCTGTCGGCCTACGACCCTGCAGAGGAGCTTCTTGGCCTGAGCTAGTCGAAGGTCCAGAGCCGAGCTCCCTGGAGGGACATCCCTCTCCGGGTAAGTCTGTACAAAGGATCTGTCTCCCGTAACTGCTCTTGCCCACCCTTCCTTCTCTCCTTCTCCCGCATTCCTACCTCCAGTCAAATCCTTATCATTACAATATATAGAACCAATAAGCGAGTCTGAAAATCAAAAGTCCGAAGAGTCACACTAAAGACTAGATTCTATTCCCCTCATAATTTAGCTTACTAAATGATAGGTGAGTTTTGAAATCATCCAATTATTATTATACTATTATTATTCAAAAGTGTGAAAATATGTAAAAAAAAATATGGTGACCAATCATGCTAAAATAAAAATATTATTTTTGAGAACTACGTTACAATAAGTCAGTTTTTGTTGCTGTAATAATAATAATAATAAAAATACTTGGATGATTTGTATAGCGTCGTTTTTTGTGAAAAATCACCTCAGGGGCGCTGTACAAATACTACTTGCTAGGGTTTATCTTATTATGTACAGATACAGAAACACGCTTACCTGGTAGGTCACTCCGTAAAACGTTAAATTACAAAGTTTTCGCTTGAGAAGATATGATTTTGCATGCACAGGACACAATATTAGGAAACACTGCTCATTGCACGATATTGCAGTTACTGTTTAAATCCTATTTGTCGTTTAGGAGGTTATTAAGGCGAAAGAAGAGTAGGTGTTTATTTGTAACATTTTTTATTTGAGATTTTCGGTAATAATTATTTACAGTTACAAATATTTACAATGTTGCGCAAAAGTTAAAAATTTAATTACTTTATGCATTGTAGGTACTAACGGTTAGCTTCGCTATGTTAATTAGGTACGCAACTGAACCATTCATGGATATGACTTTACGAAGAGATGAGTTTTGCTCTGAATTCTATCCAGTCTTTAATCAATCTTAGATCGTATGGCACTTTATTCCAGACTTTACGGCCTGACAAATTGAAAGCACGCTCACCAAACTTGGTATCTGGTGTGCGCTTTGGTTCCTTCAGCCTTCCGATAGCCAATCCTTCCTTCAGCCTGTAAAAATACATAACAAAGTAAATAAGTGTTTTCGATATATGTGCCAATGAAATTTTGGCACAAAGTTCATCTGGATTACTGTGACGACAAGTTATTCCCGGTTAAATTTATTAAATACTTCTATATAGGTATTTCCAGTTTCCATGGAAAGGAACAAAAGTTGACTCGGCAATACTTTGTTTGAAAACTCCAAAATGCTATGAGAAGTTTTACGAATTGAGAACCTAACTTTGTTGATATGAAACAAACTCGACAAGTCCTCCCCCAACAAGCTTGCAATTAATGGAACATCTGAAGTTTTCGTATATGACGGCCTCCATGGTCGAGGGGTAAGGCTCTCGACTACGAATCCGAAGGTCGCGGGTTCAAATCCCGGCGTGCGCAAGTAATTTTTATTTAATTAATTTGTGTTGTTTCACAATTAATTCATTTAAAAATAATATATAGTATGTTTGCGCGCGTTCCAGAGTGGAAAGATACTCTCAGTATCGCCCTGGTGAAAGACCACCATTCAGAATTGAAACGTTGCTTGAAATGGCTTATAGCCGTGTTTGGTGACGAGATCTGAATAGCCAGGTATTTCCCCTTCTCCCCACCTTCCTCTCGCCCTTCTCCTTCCCCTCCCCAATACCTTCAGCCTCACAACGTTCCCCAATTGGGAATGCCATAGTCTCACTGGCTCCAGACGGTTGGGAGCAGTTAGGGACTCTTGTGCGGTAGACATATAAAAAAAATTTAAAAAAATATAAACAACAGAAGGAAAAATACAGAATAGGTTTTGATGACTTTCGTGTATTAAATTTTAAGAATTTTTTTTTTATATTGACATACACTAAATGAAGTAGTCTGGAAACAGTATTCCTACAGCACCCGGGAGGGTCAATATCAATTCAGTAATATCTATCAAAACTAGACATGTCCACATTTCACTACTCGGAGATAATTGATTTTTTTCTATATTTTGATTGGCAAAACAGATGTATAAATTATTAGTTGTTCATTATTATTTTGACGGTCTCCGTGGTTTAGTGGTTACGATCCTTGGCTACGAATCCGGAGGTCTCGACTACAAATCAAATAAATTTTATTTTATTTAATTGTGTTGTTTCAAAATTCATTAATTAAAAATAATATGTAGTATAGTTGCGGTACGTTCCAGAGTGGTAGATAATATCAGTATGAACCTGGTGAAAGACCAACATTCAGAATCGAAACGTTACTTGATCGTTGTTTGGTGACCAGATCTGAATAGCCAGGTACTTCCCCACATTCATTCTTTCCCACATCCTCCCCCTCCTCAATACCTTCAGCCTCACTGGCTCCAGATGGTTGGGAGCAGTTGAGACTCTTGTGTGGTATCACATAAATACATATTTTATAAATTGGTAAATATTCATAATGTACACATTGTAGGCGAAAATGTTAATCAAATGAGGAAGAAAATTCTCGAATGCTGTGAAATTAGTTAACAATGTAACAATCTGATATCTGTTAATAAACTCAAACGTAATCCGGCAAAGACAGAATTCATTTGGATAGCTTCCCCTGGAAGGCAAGGCCTCCTTCATTCCAGTCCAATACATATTCAGGATACAGATATAATCCCTTCTACAGAAATTAAATTTCTAGGTTTCACTTTAGACAATAGTCTTTCTCTTGAATCGCAAATTTCAAAAGCTGTAAGTTCTGCTGCGAGAATGATATTTGGTGAATCTGAATATTGTCATATAACCCCACTTCTAAGGGATCAGCTTTATTGGCTTCGATGTCCTGAAAGAATAGAGTTCAAGATCTGCTTACTGACCTTCAAAGCATTACAGGGAATGGCGCCAGCCTATATATATCTGAACTATGCATCCGACAGGACTGATAAGTGATAGACAGCTTACTCTGAAGTCAGCAGATCTAGATGCTACTAATCGTCTAATTGAACAAATCAAATCGTCAAATCGTGCCGTCTACTATGATCGCTCTCTTCATGTAAATGGCCCTCTCATTTGGAATAAACTTCCCCCAGGTCTTACTAATATCCAGAAATTTACTGAATTTAAACGGGCTTTAAAATCAAAATTATTTAAAAAATCCTACGATCCATAAATTTTAATTTCTCTTCAATTTATTGTTAAAAGCCATTTCCTCAAGCTTCAGGTAGTTTTAGTTTTTTTTCGGTTTTCTCCGTATATATATATTTTAAATTTTTTATGTGAAGTCAGTTATTGCTGAACATAACCCGACTCCTGTCTTAAAATGTTACTATTTTTTATTAAATGAATATGCACCTAAGGAGTACTGGAGGAGTAATATTAAGAATAAACAAGAATGTATGTAATATGTTAAGAATGTACAAATATAATGTGAAAGGAGCACTATAGAAATACGACCGAATGTAATTATTTAATCTTTTTATGTTTATTTATGGCAAAAAAATTGAATTTAATATATCAAAACTGCGCTATATAAATGCTTTGTTATTATTATTATTATTAACACTCAATGTCAAAATTTTATTTACATGCGTCCAAACAACTTCACAAAAAATTCAAATCGCTCTAGCCAAAGACATGGTATATGCAGTACCCTATTAGAAAACCAGGTTGGCCCAAAGGTATATTAATTTTATTGTACTAAAAATGTATAATTCACTTTTCATAACCTCTGAAGAGACCGTGTTATGTCAAAACATTAACTCTTATAAAAATATATTAAATCTTGGATAAAAAAAACACTGAAAGAGATCATTTTTCTTATAAGTCTTAACAGTATTTTCCCTTAGATAGAATTCTAGCTCGTTCTCTTTTGTTTAAATTTTAATGTTAGCCTTTTAAATTCCAATTCAATGTTTCACTTGTTGCTGGTACCAACAATGTATTATACTGTTCAATACCTTATTTTATGTTATCATTTTTTATTACACCAATACCACAATACATGTAAATTTGTATAAAACCTACATTCAAAACATTAATATCGTACATGTGTGTGATTTTAAAACGCCCACTACAATCTTATTATTTTTATGTATATGTGATAATAACAGTGAATTCTGTTTACTGTCATAACTATTGAAATGTTTTTTTTTGTTTCTTATTATCACTTTGTCATATTTTAACTTTCTTATTTTGGCCGGCACTTATTTCTTTTAAGAAAATGATTACCTTGATTTTTTTAAATAATGAAACTATCACATAACTCATAGAAATGAGATAAAAAACACACCTTGGGAGATTTTTTGTTCATATTTTTAATTTTTATCATATTTTCTTGTATTTTATTGGCTGTTTCAAAATGTACTTATGTAACAAAAAATTTCACTAAAAAAATATATATTTGAATTAGGACATTTTTAAAGTTTTTGAAAGTTAACTACTGAATTGTCAATGACTTCGTCCAGCCACGATAAATGAGGTAGGCAAGTGTGACCAAGTAACGAGCAATAGTTGGATACTAACCGAAATGTCCGAATATATTATTATATTCACAAATGATTCCATATGCTTTATTTTGCCCTTTTGACAATTTAAATATTTATTTGTTGGTTGGGGAAGTCTTGTGCATTTTGTGAACTGTCTGGACAAAATATTGGCAATATTGACCACTCACTCACCACTAACATTAGCCACTCATCCCACTAGGAGAGTCCTGTGTTGAGATGAGCCGCTGTACATAACATTAGCCACTCATCCCACTAGGACAGTCCTGTGTTGAGATGAGCGGCTGTACATAACATTAGCCACTCATCCCACTAGGACAGTCCTGTGTTGAGATGAGCGGCTGTACATAACATTAGCCACTCATCCCACTAAGACAGTCCTGTGTTGAGATGAGCGACTGTACATAACATTAGCCACTCATCCCACTAAGACAGTCCTGTGTTGAGATGAGCGACTGTACATAACATTAGCCACTCATCCCACTAGGAGAGTCCTGTGTTGAGATGAGCCGCTGTACATAACATTAGCCACTCATCCCACTAGGACAGTCCTGTGTTGGGATGAGCGGCTGTATAACATTAGCCACTCATCCACTAGGACAGTCCTGTGTTGAAGTGAGCGGCTGTACATAACATTAGCCACTCATCCCACTGGACTGTCCTGTGTTGAGATGAGCGGCTTTACATAACATTAGCCACTCATCTCACTAGGACTGTCCTGTGTTGAGATGAGCGGCTTTACATAACATTAGCCACTCATCTCACTAGGACTGTCCTGTGTTGAGATGAGCGGCTGTACATAACATTAGCCACTCATCCCACTAGGACAGTCCTGTGTTGAGATGAGCGGCTGTACATAACATTAGCCACTCATCCCACTAGGACAGTCCAGTGTTGAGATGAGCGGCTGTACATAACATTAGCCACTCATCCCACTAGGACAGTCCTGTGTTGAGATGAGCGGCTGTACTCTTTATTAGCCACTCATCCCACTAGGACAGTCCTGTTTGAAGTTGAGCGGCTGTACCTGCATTAGCCACTCATCCCACTAGGACAGTCCAGTGTTGAGATGAGCGGCTGTACATAACATTAGCCACTCATCCCACTAGGACAGTCCTGTGTTGAGATGAGCGGCTGTACATAACATTAGCCACTCATCCCACTAGGACAGTCCTGTGTCGAGATGTTTGGCCTTACATAACATTAGCCACTCATCCCACTAGGACAGTCCTGTGTTGAGATGAGCGACTGTACATAACATTAGCCACTCATCCCACTAGGACAGTCCTGTGTTGAGATGAGCGACTGTACATAACATTAGCCACTCATCCCACTAAGACAGTCCTGTGTTGAGATGAGCGGCTGTACATAACATTAGCCACTCATCCCTAGGACAGTCTGATCGAGATGTTTGGCCTTACATAACATTAATACTCATCCCACTAGGACAGTCCTGTGTTGAGATGAGCGACTGTACATAACATTAGCCACTCATCCAACTAGGACAGTCCTGTGTTGAGATGAGCGACTGTACATAACATTAGCCACTCATCCCACTAAGACAGTCCTGTGTTGAGATGAGCGACTGTACATAACATTAGCCACTCATCCCACTAAGACAGTCCTGTGTTGAGATGAGCGACTGTACATAACATTAGCCACTCATCCCACTAGGACAGTCCTGTGTTGAGATGAGTGGCTGTACATAACATTAGCCACTCATCCCACTAAGACAGTCCTGTGTTGAGATGAGCGACTGTACATAACATTAGCCACTCATCCCACTAGGACAGTCCTGTGTTGAGATGAGCGGCTGTACATAACATTAGCCACTCATCCCACTAAGACAGTCCCGTGTTGAGATGAGCGACTGTACATAACATTAGCCACTCATCCCACTAGGACAGTCCTGAATCGACGTGATTCGACGATTTTCCAAAACCATTTTCTTCACTGTTTCGATGTTTTCTTCGTTTGTTGACGTGGTTGCAACTCCAGGACGCTCATCGTCATTAACATCTTCTCGGCCTTCTGTAAAGCGCTTGTACCACTTATAAATACTTTTTTGAGACAAAGTGGACTCGCCGAATGCCACGGTCAACATTTTAAGTGCGTTGGAGCACTTCATTCTATTTAATATATATTCTTTCTTCCATTTTTTCAAAAGTAAAAAATCGAAGAGCACACAAAAACGTGACTAACCTTTCCAGTTGTAAAAAAACAAACCACTAATCCAAAATGGCTGATAATGCTTACATATGATAAAAATATGTGTACCAATATAACAAAACAAAAAAATCGATAATCGAATATACACAGCCCGCGAAAATTCAAAATTCACCTTTTCTTTTGAACACACAAACTATAAAATCTACAGTAAATCTTTAAGTTGAGCCATACTTTTGTAGATTACAACAATAATAATTTGTTTTTACCCAAATAACTATCATAAAGTATCTGTGTTCCAATTAGCTACAATCATAGGGTAACCATATTTTTGTTAGAAGTGGTGAGTAAATAATAATACGTAAATAATAATATGTAAATAATAATCCGTAAATAATGATAAGTAAATAATAACACACGAATAAAAATAAGTAAATATTGATAATATTAGGTTAATCAAATGGTTCAGTGATATCGAGAGTTGGAATAACAAATCGGTATACAACTGATGGATATGGATATGAAGTGTCATGAAAGAATGGCACAATAAAGTGAATTAAATATGCTGGCCAAATCAAGGTCAATCGAACGCGTATCTACAGCAGGTGGGTATATGCGAGCCGTTATGAATGTGAATGAAACAAGGAGTGCGTTTCTTACTCTCTGCCTATTGTTGCGGAGAAACCGGGTGACTTAAACATATCACTATTTTCACATACATCAAAAAACGCTTCATTTCCAAACAACTTACTGCGGCCTGGAGTTTATGTAAATCCTCAGCTCAGATGGCATAAGGTTGAAAATCGCATTTCGAAAATCATCGAATGCCATCTGTTTTGATTTATGCGAAGAAAACACGAATGTTTTATTTTATTTTGAATGCATCAAGCACAAATATAAAAATGTTTTACACTGATATTGCAAAAAACATTATAAATACAAAAATCCGAAAAAAGGTTAGTAAGTAGGAGATTTTACACTTTACATTTTACATTTTTTTGAAGTGTAAAAAAGACCTGATACATATTTTTTTTCTAGGCTTATTAATTGACTTATCCAAAAAAACGATCAGTTACTGCAAAGCACAAAATGTGTTCTACTCACAGTTTTTAATTGAAGCATTTATAATATTTCTGGGCAATCAAATATTCATACCGAAAACACAAGGTTTTTGCATGATACCGCATACTTGGCATTGGATCGCCTTAAGCATTCTGTACTCGTATTATATTCCACTTTATTGCTCGACGCATTTTATTTCTTCAAATACCTCAGTCGGATTAGTTTTAGTGGAATAACTAGGACGCGATTGCATTACGTCGGGCGTAACGTTTCACATCATAATGCAATGTGAAGACGTATCGTAACGTGTCTCGGGCGGTGTAACTGATGGACGGGACGTATCAGACCAGAATTAATGTTACGCTTAATTATATAACGCTATTCGCAATGCAAGAGACGAAGCTTCTTATGGCTTACTGATTTCTTAGTCGATGAATAATGCATACATTCTCGTGCAACATGCGTATAATGCATTCCTAAATAAGTCTCTGTGTGTACGCGAGTGATTCCCAAAGTGGGTATTTGAGAGATCCAGCGGTGGTGCACGGAAAGGCGTTGATTGGCAGTAAGAGGGCGGCGAGGGTAATAAATAAGCAGTTAATAATAATATTTATTCATCTGAAACACTTCATTTAACAACAAAATGTGAGAACGCATTGACTGCCCAACTAGGAATAAATCCCGTTTTAGGACTATCAAATTGACAATTTTAGTTCATATTAAGTGCAATTATACAAAAATAGAAGGGAAAAAACTTTGTTTGACATAGTATGGTAATATAATCTATCTAGAAAAAAGTATAATAATTAAGTATAAAGAGATGTGAAGAATAGTACAGAAAAAAAAACAATTGTGTATACCAGATAATTTGAGTAAAATATAATAATAGTTAAGTTCAAAAAGATAAGAAGAAAAAGTATACAGTAATCGTTTACATATAGCAGATAATTTAAGTATAGTATATTAGTTAAGTACTTATGAAGAGATGAGAAAAACAAATATTACAGAGTAAACAATTATGTATGTGTGTTTGATATGTGCTGGTTGGTATTATGAGGAAAAAATACGTTTAAAATTGAGTACTAAAAAAATGAAAATATTATTGAGTAATTTTGATAAGATTGAGTTACGTATCACTTAGCTTAATGAGCCGACGACGAAACTCGGGATGTAGCCCGGAGAGGATGCAGCAAATAGTCAATAACATAAATGAATGAAAAATTACTTCATTTATGGTATTAACAGTATGTCTGCTGGTTCTATTATTTTTATAATGTAAGTAATGTATTTTTCCCACGACTATTTTGGAACACATTAGCTCTGAGTGCAGTGCAAAGAAGTTCCATTACTCTGCCAAGGTAAGTTTTTTGAAATACTTTTCCACTAAAAAATAAAATAAAATACTAAAACAGGCGCAACAGCTATCGACAAGCGGTGAGGACTATCAAATTGAAATTCGTCAAAAACATGTGACAAGATATTTTTTTATTGTGAAGTTCAAGAAACAGAGGACGGATGATTTGATAATTATTATTTCATGGAAACCGATTATTTATTTCCGGTATTATGAGCAGGTACCTATTGAGAAACTAATTGTATCAATAATATTGTAAACGTCGGTAGACTCTCTATGAATGTCGGTAGATCAATAGATTTTAGCTAAAACGGCATCACTAGTTGGAGTTCGCAGTTGGAACGTTGGCCGATCGTGTAGTTGCCCGATTTATAATCAATTTACAATCGGCCAACGGGCGAGCCGATGGGCGATTGTGTGGTGGAGGCATTACATTTACGTACGCTGTGGTGTGAATGTGCTCATATTTAATGTAAGCAACTAATGGTATCGTGCCTATACTGTACTGTTCTGCACTGCGCGATGCTGGTTGATGTGGATCCGATCATCATATTTTTTTAATAAAGTTTTTTGTCATATTGCGAT
The DNA here is from genome assembly GCA_022606495.2 of Halesus radiatus. Lineage (NCBI taxonomy): Eukaryota > Metazoa > Arthropoda > Insecta > Trichoptera > Limnephilidae > Halesus > Halesus radiatus. Next base: position 4,247 of record JAHDVE020006064.1, on the reverse strand, counting down.
GCATTTGGTAAAGTTGCTACTGTTATAAAAACAATGATTGGATTTTTCTCGATATTTTTAGAAGTCAGCGAGTCACGTTTGGGAAACTCTGAAATAAGTTTTCAACAAAACACTTTCCTCATGCCACTTTAACAACCATAAATGGACAAAAGATACCTACTGAGTCGAGTGCGGGCGATGGATATACGTGCAAATTGGCAAGTCTCGGCTTCAAAATGAGCGCTCGGTCAATTATGATGGTGTCCAATACTACCAAGGAACCAACAACCAACCCAACCTTCCCGAGACAAGAGCATATTAATTGGACCCATCGATAATATGATACCTATTTTTGAACCTTTGAAATACATAACTTTAAGCTGTGCCTGTTATCCTTTGCTAATTCTGTACGTAAATATTTTCTTTATTTTTCTACTAGCTTTCGTACCCTACTTTTGTATTTAATTTTTTATTAGGAATACGTCATCCAATGGCGGTTTTCTCTGAAAGCGCGTTTGTGCATTGAACTCCCATAAAAAAGATAAGATAATAAGACAAACTTGTATTATAAATCTGGAGTGATTCCCATACGTGCAGTATGAATTCAGCGCTGATTGAACTTTTTATTCTAAGAAATACATAGTTAATACAATAAATACTAATAGCGCTTCAGTGGTAAACCGTCGAAGCGTGTAAACCTTGGGAATCTGTTTTGGGCACGGATGCGCAACGACTATGGGATTTGTTAACACCAAATTTGTACGGAAAAGAAGTTTCCAGAAGCAAAAGATTTTTTTTGTGGTTATTGTGTTTTGAGTTTTTTTTCGTTTTTTTTTATTATTTATTTATTTTAGAAACAAAGAGTACATGTTAAAATGAGTGGTGTACAAATTACAATAAAAAATGACCTTGCAACGATCGATTATGGAGTCTAAAATACGTGAACGTAAACACAAGATTATATGCCAATACAAAACAGTTTACGAATCATGTACCTTAACGCGAGAAGCGTCAGGAATAAAATCGACGAGATCGAAGAAACTTTAATGAATATTTCACCCACTGCAAATGTTCTTGCCATATCCGAAACCTGGTTGGAAAATGGTGAGGAGCTTTTCTTCAACATCGACGGTTACCATAGTGCCTTTGCGTCTCGCATCAATGGAAGAGGGGGAGCGGTGGCTATCTACACTCACCATTTATTAAACGCTACAACTATTGAGAAGGCCTGTACTGAAAACTCGTTTTTAGGAATTAATATCCTCAACAGAAATTTAAACCATTAAATGTTTATGTTATTTACAGAAAACCTACTTCAAACATAGATGACTTCCTAGAATCTCTTGAAAACACTTTATATAATTGCAAACATGATACTCTTATTATTGGTGACTTCAATATTGACATTCTTCAAAAAAATAATACATCCCTTAAATACATCGACACACTAGATTCATACAACTATTTTATATGCAACACATTTCATCCCACGCGAGAAACAAATACCGCTTCTTCTCTAATAGATCATATAATTTCAAACAGACTAAATATTTCCTCAACTATCTCAAATATAGATAACTGTCTAAGTGATCATAACATTTTGATATTAGATTATGAAAATAGCTTGAAGCATTACACTAATAATAGAATACCATATTCTCCAAACACCAAGACCGATAAAAACATGTGAAAAGTATATCTTGAATCCAACAAATTTCCACACGAAACCACCCGTAATGTTAATGAAAACTTTAGTCACTTTAATGAATACATCAAAACAGCGCAGCATGCCAAGAGGATATCTTTATCGCGGGGCTAATGTGTAGATGTTAAACTTCTGATCACTAAGGGATGCGGATGATATGATAGGGAATATTTAAATAATGAGATTTCTAACTTTATTTAACACAAGTCACAATGATGATCAGAAAGGTTTTGAAACACGGAGTTATGGTATATAGAAAATACGATAGAGTTGCAAACGTCCCTCGAGGTCGAATGTCATTAGTTTTCAAGATCGCTCTGTCGGTGGGATCTCGGTCCAACGCGCATGGGTCTCAGTGTTGCCGCTAGATAAATATTGCCATTATTTAAGTGAGTAGTTCCTACATTTTCAGTATAAATATTGAAGGTTTCAAGAGACATGATTCAGTTTTAATCTTAATTTTTGTCATGAAATGTATTTTTGTTTATTGTGTTGTATGTGCATAGTACGAACGTACGAACATAGTATGAACGTACGAACATAGTATGAACGTACGAACATAGTATGAACGCACAAAAAAACTTACCATCCTTCTCCAATCTTCTTCCTGTTATCCAGTCCACCTCTTTTACAGTCCGTATCTAGGTATTTTCTAATGGGGTACCTATTTGATCATGATTGTTGGTGTTCCATCATCATATGCCATACTGTACACATTGCATATCCAGAACAAAATTTATAAATGTATTTGTGATTTTAAAATGGATGATTTTAAAATCCTTGTACATAAGTTGATCCCTGGAAAAAGTAACCTTTATTTATTATGCTATTATGCAATGGATAGAAGAGTACATTATACCTTAGTCCCAGATTGCATAATGCATTCCCAAGTGAGATAATTCAATTATCACATGTTATAAAACTGTTTTAGTAAGTCATTATCACAATAATTAATTCTAATCATTACTCCTCCTCGAATGGCGATAGTAAATTAAATATAGGTTTAAATAATTAAAAATGTACTTTGTTTACACCACTTTTATATTTAATTGATAATGACGCCACAAAGTTACCAATCGTTTGAAGAAATTTTAAATATAGGTTTATTCACAGTAAATACTAGAGGCGGTATGTAAACATAACCTTCGCCTTCACCTATATAACTCGACAAGCGAGGTAATCGTTACTCTACGGATTCCAAGAACACGAAAGGTATTATTTATTGCCTCAGAGGTAAAGGCACAGGGCTGGATTGTCCCGATAGGCTGTCGGGAAGATTTCGAACATAAGTAAAAATCATCACCTACGTTATTTTTATGTGAACGCCGCACGCAATCGCGCCCCTGTATATACGGAACACATATAGTGGAACTATATTACCACCCGGTTGGGCAACGTTGTGAGGCGGGTTGAGGAAGGGGCTGCAGGAAGGGATTTGGTAATGCGGGACTTGAAGAGGCCCGGATTAAATGTAGAAGGAAAGACAGATGTTGGTATCTCATTCCACATGCGAACCAATTTAAACAAAAACGAGTCCGCGAAACGACCCGTTCTCATGAAGCCAACATCAACTTTGAATGGGTATTACGCTCGTGTCCGTCAAGATTCACGCACGTGCATCGGGGCGGAGGGGATCAATGCTGCTAGCTCATTTGAGCAGGTTCCATTGAAATATCTGTAGATCAGACTGTGCATTAGAAATCGGTCTGTTAACAACGGATTGTCAATCAAAGGGTCGCCCTCCTTTGCACAGAATCAAGTTTATCAAGTATTTGGGAGCTCCAGCCCACAAGTGACTTCCAAATTCAACTGTTAGACGTACTTCAGCCTTGTGGGGTTATTTGGAGGTACCCACCCCTACCCCCTACCGGCACCCCGGTATAAGTAACTTATGGTTACTCTTTCAGAGTGCACGTCAAAGATTCTTTTTTTAAGAAACTAGCCATAATTTTTTTACAGACTCTAAACCCTCAATTGTCATTGCACAGCTTTTGCATAGAAGGAGGTTAGTCACAAACGCATATCAAATTAGTTAGTACAGATACTTACGTCGATAAAACATAGCCCTTAGCGGCTACATTAATCCAAGATGGAATGCGGGAGTGCATCAACAATGTTAGAAACATCACAAAAATAAATTGTCCAGAACCGAATATAGCTACGAAACCAGGGCAGTTCCTTCAGAGCAGCGCATAGATGTTTCCTGCATCTAACACTCTTCCCAGTGAGGCATTGCACCAGCCACCCATATATGGTAAGCAATTGTATTTTATTGAAGAATCTGCTACCCCATACAAGACACCCAGTTTCTTGGAAGCCAGATTTACTCGGGCTTCTATAGAGTCCCGATACTTAAGCTGATCTGAAACACTTCCCCCTGGCGTTTCAATGAAGTCTTTATTGTGGAGGTTACTCCCATCAAATTGCAGCAGATAATCATTGACCACCTTTTTTGCCTAGATCAGGCATTCTTGGATTTTAAGACGTTGAAGCTGGCCAGGTTGGCTCTACCATAGGTATGAATCTTCACGAGTTGGTTGTCAACTTTTATTCTAGACCTTCC